>BQNB010041115.1:0-46970 GCA_026074375.1 Tanacetum coccineum
TTTTGTTCGATTTCGGAACCAACAAGTTCACCAGAATTTATTATGATAATACCTCAATTGAGAGTATTATATTTTGGTATTTTACCAATTTGTGAATTTTTTTTAAGACAATGTTTTTATATATTTTTTCTTCTTGTTTTATAAATATATACTAAAAAAGAAATGAAAATTATTTTTGTACTTTTTATATTTTTATAGAAGAAAGTATTCACAAATTCAAACACACATTGTCAAACGTGACGATAATCGTTTTTTAGCCTCCCCGTCAGCGGCGCCAAAATTTGACTCGCGTGATCTTACTCCTCTTTATATATAGATAAATATAAATAAATATAAATATATAACAAGGATCAAAATCCACAAAATCAATGAAACCGAAAGTAGTATAGAGTATTCCCGGGTCGTTATGTCCCAATGAGGCTTGAATGGAAAATCGAATGACGAATTGATAATCGATGTTTGAATATGACAATGATATGAATGGGCACTAAACCTAATAAGCAAATGCACGAAAAGATAAGCAAGGAAAATAAGCTAGAGCAGGCCTAGACAACCCTAAAAAGCTAAACTAACCCTAAATAAGCAAATTCAACAAGCCATTAAGCTAAATTAAGCAAGAGAAACTCAGTAGTACTAACAACGGTACTAACAATTAACACTACCAGTACTAACTTGGAGTTAGTACTGCTAGCTTTGAGTTAGTACTGCTAGCTTTAACAAAACACAATGAAACAAGAAATAAGCAAATAAGCTAAAACAGATATTTAACTACCCTTAATAAGCATTCAGGCATAAGAATCAGCAACTAGAATAAACTACAATGGCAAATAAGCTAAAAAGCTACAAACTGATACACTATTGAAAATGCTGAAAAGGAAAATAAGCTTAAATAAGCTTACTCCTAAAAATAGTGTAGGAAAATGGTTTAATCTACTCTAAAAAGCTAAGGAAATTTTAAACAAGCTGAAGTAATAAGCTGGTAAGCTAAAATGAACTACCAGTGCTAACAGTACTAACTTGGAGTTAGTACTGGTAGCTTTAGTTAGTACTGCTAGTGAAAAATAGCAAAAATGAACTAGCAGTATTAAATTATAACTAGCAGTTTTAACAAATAAACTAACAGTACTAAGTAAGAAAGTGTTACAAACTATTTTTCAACTAACAAATAAGCTTCATCTATTTAAGCACTTAAATAAGCTAAAGTCAATTCTAACAGTTTGATCTATAACTAATAGTACTAAGCATTTTGCACAAATCATTTTTAAAATATCAACTAAGCAATGATAAGCACTAAAATCTAATAAATATAAAATAAGCAAATATAGTGTAAAAATAAGCACTATAAGCAATTTTTAAAGTAATAAGAAAATGAGAAAAAGAGAAACTTTCAACACCATTGCTCAAAATAGGGTTAAACAAAGAATCTACAAGCTCTAGCTTGTATAAAACAAGCTAGTTGGTCTATAGCCCATCCAAAATGGTTATCTCCATAGCTGTAGTATATTTGAGTGTGGATTTTTTTTGTGACCTTTACTTATTCTATGTATTTTTAGTTAAGACAAATGACTAATATGATTTTATAAGACTTATAACATATTAAGTAAGCTTTTTTTAACATGGAAATACAGAGATTCAAGAATAGACTTATAAACTTAAATTTGCATTAAGACGAAATTTAAAGTTACAAGACTTGGAAGAGTAAAATTGCATAAAAATAAGCTAAAATTTAACTAAGAAAAAATGATTCCTTTTCTTGGGTTACAATGGCCCTATTTATACTAAAAACTTCCTCCTTGGGTCTTTCAGCTGTGCTTTCTTCTGTGTTTCTTTGTAGAGACAAAAACCCAAGTGTGCTTGTTGTGTGAGGTGATTCTAAAACAAATCCCAGCCTTCAATTATTCTTTTGTGCTTCTTTTGAGTAATCACAGCCATCGAAAAGCTTGGAAAGTGGTGGGATTGCCAACTTGGCAATTATATATGGGGAGGTGGTGATAGTGGAGGTGGGGGAGATGTTTTACCCAAGGGTTTGTAGAGGTTGCATGGTAAAAGGGGAGAAGAGACCCCGTGATTGGTTCTTGGGTTTTGTTGGGCGGGAAAAAATGGTTTTGGGTAAGTCGGCAGCTTTGGCCCCTAAAGTTTATACTTCATACAATTGCAAATATCAGACCTTGTCTTGTTATTCTTGTAATACACAATTGAGTTTGCAATTTTAGTCCTCAAGTTGTATTTTCTTCACTTGGTTGACTTTTAACTTTTGTCGGGGTTGACTTTCCTGTTGACTTTTTGACTTTGACTGGCTTGGGCTTTGATTTGACTTTGTCTTTTCCATTCCGTGCTCGGCTTTGTCGTTTTTGGCTTTCTTTTTGTCCTTTTCTTGAATATCCGTTTCCTGCATAATTCAAACGCAAAACATACAAATACAATGTATTCTTGGTACGTTTTTAGTCATTTAAGTCCATTTTTAATGGAAAATGGTATGTGTAATTAAGCATATACCAGTGGGGAACAACAAGTAAAAGATAGTACATTGTGTAAGGGATTGTGAGTTGTCACATGTGTAGATAAGATGAGGAAGGTTTAAGTGGTGAAGGTTTATGGTTCAAGATGATGACGGAGATGAAGATAATCAAATGATTGATTGTATGGTTTAATCAAATTGTCATTAAGAAAGAAAAGGATTTGATAATAATGATTGATGAATGTATTTCAGAAAGTGGAAAGAATGTTTGTTGAATGTTGGGATTGTATAAGAAAGTAAGAATGATCATTTGTTAGATATAGAGTAATATAAGAGTTTGTAAAACATTTAATTATGGGAAGGTAAGAAAGATCAAAGCATAATTAACTTTTAATTACCACAAACTCAAATAGTCATTAAGACTTAGCCTTGATTATTAAATAGGTAGAGAGATGCTAATCACTCTTGATCAAACAAGCTAAGTGCTTGATCTTAAGTAAAGACATCAGATAAAGGGACCGGTTGTTTGCGTAAAGTGACATTTGACTTAGTTTTGACCAATAAGGGAGTAAAGCCTGTTACATGATTAAAGACAATGTAAATCCATATTAAAGTTATATGAATACTTTTGTTTGATGATATATGGAAAGTATGATTATACAAGGTATAAAAAAGAAGTTTCAGTATTGTCTAGAGGCGTTTAATAAAGAAAATGAGTTGGAATTGTTATTCAGTCGTATGTACGAAGAATACTTCAATGCAGGTTTAACCTTCAACCGGATACGCAGCAATCTTGTTCATTAACCAGACTTGCAGTTTCTTAGTTGTGACCGGATTCACATTTCTTTATCAACCGGACTCGCAGTTTTGTTTATTAACCGGACTCGCAGTTTCCCCAAACAACCATACTGACCCAACCGAGTTAACTTGGTATTTACTGAGTCGACCAGGGTCAACTCATATGAGTCTGCGATCAACAGAAATGTAGAAAGGAGATGACAGCCACAATCAAATCACATCAACCAACAACCCATTACAACATCAACAACCTCATAACATCAATCAACAATCCAACAAATCTAAACCTATCCCAATGTCACAATTTCAACATATCATCAAACACCATCTACACGACTCGAAAAGAAAATAACATAACCAAGATCTCAGATAATAATGCTTTCCTGTTTATATCAATATTCAATATTTATAAATGATCAATTACCTCATAATAGATCTGTAGATGGTAAAACCATCTTTGATGTACGACTTAAGAAACATTCAATAACAATATTGTTACACTCATTCTTTGTTTCGATTAATATACAAGAACAAGTAAAATAAAACCTACCCGAGACCCATATCAATGGATCTTGAAGCCATATTGTTCTGGTTTGAATGATATTCAAAGAAGAAAATTGGGTTTTGGTTATTCGTGTTGAAGATAATATAATTGATGAAGGCCATGTAACATTTGATTTTGGAAATGATATTGTAAGATCTAACTGATATAAGGTGGTTGAGATTAATCTTTGTTGATGGCTAATGCAATATCAAAAGATGTGACCATGGTTTTCTCATTAAAGGTTACTGCGTTTTGTTGAGAGAATATTTAGGAAAAGAGGCGGCTGTGTTATGAGTTTAGGGTTAGTGCAACCCTAATTAAAAGGGAGATTTATATCCTATTTTTCTTTCTAAGCCAGGTATAATAAAAAGGAAATGGGCCAGGAAATTCATAACAGGCCGAATGTTATTAGTTAATTTGGGCTAGAATTTTTGGTAAGTGTAAAAATTGGGCTGAGTATTTATTAGATTAGTTCGGGTATGATGACTAAGCTGAGTACTATAAAACGCTATCATGACAAGTTGACTAGACAATGTTGGTTCGTTAACGACATTCAAAAACAACATTTGTCCTAGTTTAACAATATTAAACACGAACAACAATACAACAAACACGATACATAACACTAAAAACTATCCTATTAAGATTCACTAAAACGACAAACGGCTAAGTGTTAGGATTAATGTTTTCTTAAACTTGTACGACAGTACAATTAGTTAGTTAATGTTACTTATACTTTTGGACCGACAGTACAAAATAGTTTAGTACTGTAAGTTAGTTAGTACATTAGTAGATACTCAAATTAAGATAACTCGTCTGGATACGAAAGATGGGTATAAGAACGCGAAGAATGGGCTTTAAAAAGCGGGAAAAGATACGCAGTTTTTACTAAACGGTTAATTATAAACGTTTTACTTATTAATAACATTTTTTACCCAAATCTTAGTTGGTGATGGAGCTATATAGGATATATATGTGGTTATCAAAGTTACAATATTACTAGGGAGTTTCATATGAGGCCTCTTCGGATGGCGTTTCGACGAGTTTGTTGGATTTACGATTTTAAGTGTCCTAACTCCTCGAACGTATGTCATGACCTCTTTTAATTATGATAGAACGATCGATAGTACGATATATTCTATAGGTTACAATCAATGTATCAAATAAAGTACTCGGTACTTTATACGAACTATGGTAATTTAAGGTTGCATTCGATCTTGTACGATGTGAAGCTTATCTGCGACATTTGGGATTATTAGAACTCAAGGTGAGTTTCATAGCCCCATGTTTGTACATGCTTTTGTTTTTAAAAGTTTTGGGGGTGGGAAAAATGCAATGTTTTACAAACTGGAACAAATTGGTTAAGTTTTATATTATGATTACATGTGCTATTAGTAGCGATACCAATCTGAGCCACATTATCATGAACTGTTAATTACAAGCGCGAATGTTATTGAATAGATCATATTGGGTTGACAAAACCCGTTCGGGTGATTAGCTATCACTAGCGAAATGAACGATACCATGTCGATATAGGATGCTTGCAGGGTTAGAACATCACACGGGCAAAACGGCCATATTTTGCATACATAACATGTCAAGATCAGTGTCATGAGGCTATAGGCAACGTAATTTACATTTTATAATGTTATCTGCATTGTTGCATACTAATCATACACTTGGGAGATCTTGTGGTCCTACAATATATGATTTATCAAACCTATGAATTCACCAACATTATTGTTGACGTTTTAAAGCAATGTTTTTTCAGGGATCAATAAGCACGAGTGTGCGATGGATACATTGGTGGTTTTGATTTGGATGTCATGCATTAAAGATTTTGTCGCATTTCATTTTGTTATCTGTTATGGGCGGAAAATCTTTGTATTTTGATCAAGTGAACAAGTTAAGCTTCGAGCTTATGTAACAATTACTTTGTTAAATCCAATGTATCATTTTCAAACGACTTTTTGGTCGTTCTATATATATCTTGTGTTATTGATCTGAGAAGTAACACGCCCCGGACCCATATTCCGCTACGACCCAATTTGGGGGTGTTACACGCCATATGTTAGGTTTAGCCTCAAGGATCTTATGATTCCTGTTACAGTTCATTGATGTAACCGTATTATTCTGATCAAATAATATTAGGGCTTGGAATGTTTGGTAAAACCTTGTTCATAACATTGTTCTTTATGTGTTAATTCCGCTGTGAAAAATATGTTATCAATGTTATTATATCCTAGATGGCTTAAACGGTCCTAGAAGATTATCAACGATTCTTTAATCTTCACAATTGGTATCAGAGCCTCATGGCTCGTGATGTCTAGGATTACAAGGTTGTTTTGTTGGCGAATATATAAAGAAAAGTAGTTTTTGGTGATTGGTAGGATTCGGTGAAGATTAGGGTTTTTGCAAACCCTAATTAAATAAAAACATAAACGTTCATACTTGTAGCAACTTTGTGTTATATAAAAACCCTAATTTGGTTAATACTATTAGAATGACGTGCTGAATAAAAGGGCTTTATGGATTCAACGAAACCCTAATCTAGGGTTTCATACTAACAAGGTTTTTTTTGGTGATCGATTCATAGATACATGGTTCAGTGGCGCACACATGTATACAGGAACAAACCCTTATTCTGAATTCTTTGTTTCTTGGATTAACAAGGCAGAAGGCAGGCCAAGCGTGGTTTTTTTGGTTACTTAATTCAAGTGGTCTTTCGAAGCTTATTAGATGAAGAGAAATTTCTGATTGTTGGCGTGAAAGAAGATTGATTAGGAACAAGAGGTACATGGTTTTGTCATATGCGTTCTGATTCGTTAACGAGGAACGAAACTCTAAGTTTTTAGGGGTTTTGGCTAGATTCATGAATCATTTAAACTGCTAGGTTAGTTGAGCAGAAGTAAAATTCTTTGTGGATTCGATGATTAAAGCATGTTGTGTTTTATACTGGGGTGTCGACAACAATAAGATTTATAGTACTACTGCATTGGTTTTTACTGGTGCAACTGCTCTTATATTGATTTTTATTAGTAATGTTCCTTGGTATTTACTACTGTCTGGGTTATGTAATATCTGCCTTAGGTTGACTCAGTTTTGAGTTGCCAATGAATGTACTTGTGCTGATAAAGGAAGGAGTTATACTGCTTGAATTCTTGAATATTTGATAATGATTCATATCATAAATTCTGCAACGTTTGTTGTTTGACTTCTTATTAATACCAGCTGCTTCACGTCGTACCATTTTAAAGCTGCCTTAAAGATATCACATTAGTATTGCTCGTCCTTTGTTAGTACTGCTAGAATTTATGACAGTTTAGTGACAATTAGTGACTGTTATAGGTCACAAAAAAAGCCTTGGGAGGAAAGAGCAATAAGATTTGCATCAGATTAGCAACAGTTCAGTGACAAAAAAGTGTTGCTAAATGAAATGGGAGGAAGAAGAATTGGAATTAGTGATACATTAGTGATATTTTTGTGATAGAAAAAGTATTGCTAATTGATAAAATTTTAGTACTGCTTCTTTAAAGAATTTATACTGCATGCTCTTAGTTTATGTTTATGCTGCTGTCACGATACTATGCTGTCACAGTACTAACAAGGTGGATTTGAAGGCGCACACAATGACTCAAGTTGGGTACGTATATGTTTCTAACGGTTTTAATTATTTGGAATTGAATTCGTTTATGAAAAGGATCAAAGTGTTTACACATTGTACTGCCTAACGGGATTCATTATGTTTGTACTGGTGCAAAAAGTTAGTACTGTCCGTTGAATTTTAGTACTGCCATTGGAAAGTTTATACTGCCAATTGATAAATTAGTACTGCTGGCAATAAAAGTTTGTACTGCTAGCTATGTCTGATATGGGACAAGACACACACGATTATATCGAACAAAATAGAAACACAACATTTGGTTTTTGGTGTTTATTATTTGGCTTTTAGTTTGGTTTTTAAATGTTCTTAAAAGTTTAAAGGCTCGTATTTATTTGAATTAATGATTACGAAGATGGTTATTTATCACTTATTTGACGGTGAAGTGGAATTACTTGGGTACGTGTTCTTATCATATCTTAAAGTGGGTGTTACACTTTGAAGATAACTTGTTTGTGCTTAGAAACGATGTGACGAAGACTTGACATATCTAGCAAAGGTGTGCTGGTTTTCTTTATGGTGCTTATGTAAATTTGCTTATCACTTAGTATGTGTCTATAGAGATGAGGATTTTGTCAAGAGGTTTGCGATCTCCTTATATTCACAGATTATTATTAAGTTTTGGAGTCAAGTGGATAGGACAAGACATGAGCCACAAGTTTGGGTTTTATTGTACTTCAGCATCAAGTTAGTTTATACTTAGTTTTCATCATTAGTGACTCTACATAGAGTCTACAAGAATTGAAGATATAAGAAATGGTTATAATATGGGTCTTAAGGGGAAGCTTATTGTTAAAATGTTTAACCATTTACATGCACCACATGAGGTGAAGGTTTTAACTACTGTTAGTCATTATTACTACTGCTAGTTTAAGTTTTACTGCTCAAGTTCATTTATCTTAAGGCGCGTCAAGGAGGGTTACATTTGAGTTGTTGGAAGGCTAGATTAGAAGTGTGATAGTGGTTTATGGTTGTCAAAATCAAAGTTGCATATTTTAGTCCCTTATTGGATTATGACAAAAAGGGGAAGAAGGCGTTACAAAGATGATTTGCAACTTATAGATCCTTGGTGGTATAGCATGGTTTAAGGGATGCACAGTTTATCAAGAACTTATTTGATGTTTTTTAATAATCAATAGGGAGATTGTTGGGTTTATTGATTTGATCATACAAAACAATCAATTAAGAATGAAACAAAGAGGAAACATGAGGGATCTACATGTCAAAGCTAAAATTCTACTAAGCTAAAGATTCTAGAAGATCTTATTATAGGAAACATGAGGAAACATGAGGGATCTTGATCACGGCCTGTTTGATGGAATATCGCGAGCAGAGTTACAGGCTCTAGAAAGAAGTGATGTTTTCCTTTGATTCTTTAGGGAACCCACGAGTGTACCTGTTCAATCTTCTTTTTTTCATGGGCACCAATTCAGGACACATCAAGGCCAGCTTATGGAAACGATTGTTATATGCCTCAATGTCGTCTCCTTTCAGAGTCAAAGTCCAGAGCTCTTGCTCCATCCTTTGGATTTCAATTGTTGGGCAGTATTTCGTAGTCATCATCGTCTTGAATTCAGTCCATGGAATATGGTTAGCATTGACGAGCCCTAGAGTCTGCACATTCCCATTCCACTATGTTGAACGCGTGTACACACGATCGTCAAAAATTAGCTTACTAGTAGCAAACATATCCTTATCTTCTTCAGCCCACTTGCAAGTTCACACACTTGTCTCCTCTTTCTGCTATCCAAGCCTTAACCAACACACCTACGTTCATTAAAAGTGTGTGGTTTTCATTCATAAAGTCCTTGTGCGAACAACCATGCACATTCATACTTCCTTCAGCATTCCCAGGGTTTCCTCCTGAACTTCCAACACTATCTAGATTAGCCCTAGACTTTTCGTATTCTTCAATAGCTTTAGCCACATGCTTTTCCACCAACCTCTTAATAGATTTCTTTTTCAATATTCTAGGCGGCATGATTCTGTCAATAATACAAGTACAAATCGGTAGAATTTATAAGAGTACCATTGAGTCGAGGGGGGTTTTCAAATTTAATCTTGTCAACTAAAATAACCAAGAATAATAAGAATTCCTATAAATACACATGAATTTATCAGAAATGGTCAATATTTATATAATCGACCCGAGTCGAACATGAACTTAGTTTATACATAAAGATAATACATAGGGATCGAATTAAACCAAGTAGTATATATAAAGTTTTATAAATTCATAATGATATTAGAAAGAGTAAGTAAGGATCAGGGAAGGGCGTAGGATATCAGCTCAGGATTGAGGATTATGTATATTGGAAAAAATGTAAGAAAGAAAATAGGTAAAACTTTTAGATAGGGTTTTTTGAAAAATGACCCAGTTCCCTATAACCTTGGCTCTGATACCAATCTGTAACACCCCCAAATTCTGGTATGCAGCGAAATGGTAACAATGGGGTGCTACGTCAAAGTACAACAATCAAGATATAGGAAACGACCTTAAATGGACGTTTTAAGATAAGATTATTCGATGCCAATAGAAAAATATAGAGTTAATACATTTAGGTCCCATATGTTTTAAAAGTCATAAACATTTCCACATACGTTTTTAATTAAACAAAAGCTTCATACTACCAAAAGGTGACTTAAGTTTTTATAAGATAAAGTTGCATCAAATTTTAAATAAACACAGAATCCATCTTCATTGATATCCATCACGGCTTCCATCCAAGCTTATACCTTAGGACCTGAAATTAAACATGCTAAAAAGACAACAAACAGGTTGAAGTGAATTCAGGTTGTCTATAAAAGTATGGATCACAAGATTTAAGTAATGGTAGACTATGAAACAAATTCAGTAGTCCAAAACATGTGTTATTGCGCTAAACTCATGACCCTAAAGCCATAACTGTTTGTCTGCCCAAAATAGGTAGGGTGTCTGCCAAAACAGCCTACAGTTCTCTTAATATTAATGCCATTTGATCAACTAGTGACCATAAATTCCAGTGGGGATGTTAGTCCCGATGGATCTATCATAACAAATAGCGTCACTATAATCGGCAATTGTTTGTATCATGATATTAGGGACTTAGATGGCACTGTAGTAACTTAGGCAATATTAATCAGGCAATAATCTGGATAGCATACAGTTTAAAACACTTGTGTTCATAGTAAAACAAGCATGTAATTTCACCCCATAGAGTTTGTAAAACAAGTAGATGAATGGGGCTATGATATCACTCGTGTGGATGGCAATGGTAATCAACAAGTATTCTATAATAGAAAATGCGTCATGCTTACGACTCGATGCAAACCTAATCAATATAGGTCGTATCAAGTACTAAACCACTTTGATTATTTATAGGTATAAAGCTCATCATTACTATCGATTTGGGCTATATAATTAAGGAGGTATGTTGTAACGTATGAGAAGCTAGGAGACTTTAAATCGTAATCCCAACAATCGTTCGATACGCCACCGAAGGAGGACTATTATGAAACTCACCTAGTAATTATAGTACTTTGATTAACTCAAATACCAATATATTTCTTTATATTACATCACCATCTTAATCGTTTTAGTGAATCATATTTCTAAGTTAATAAACGTTTATAAGTATTCTTAGTAAATCAGCGTAACTTTCTGTTTAAGTCCGTTTCTTTCGTTTCTTATTTCACGTCTCGTTATTAAGATGAGTTATCAAAATTATAAACTTTTTCAAAATTGAGTTTTCTGTCGTGGATAGTGAATTTTACTGTTTCATAAGTTGTATATATTTATTTTTTAGATATAGTTATAGTAATCTCGTAAATGTCGTTAAAATTATTCGTTTTTAACTCCGTTTTAGCGATTCTTTCGAGCACATCTTCGTATTTAAAAGTTTTATCGATTTATTAATGTTTGAAAAGTACAAGTTTCTGTGGTGAATATTAACTTTTATATACGTCTATATTTAATGAACACTTGAAATGTCGTACTTCGTTATAAATCGGTTTTTCGAGTTTCTTATCATTTTGGAATCGTCATAAGACGTACTATTTTTATAAAACATAAAATCTATGCTTTAGATTTTGAACCAAAACAGCCCCTTAATAATAATTAGGTATTCATTTATATTAAACTTGTTTTATATACTTTTTCAACTAAATAAAATACCACAAGTTTTCCAAGACTCTCAATATACTATGTCTTATATATTATAAAGTTTATTTGTCCATATTTTGTCCAATATCATCAAGATCAACAAGTCCATTTATCACATAAAATCATAAGCTTTCTTAAGTACACTTTTAACCATAAACTTATCCCAACTTTTTATACTTAACCCATGAGTGTACAAGACTTATATATTTCTTTTATAACATTATAATAACATCCATATAACATGTATATAAGTTCATAAAATCATGCTTACAAGAAAAATTCATTTTTACAAGTTAAACATATCCTAATGGTGATTTAACTATATAGAACTCATATATGCATAAAATGATAAATGTAAAGACATAAAGGGTTTTAGATAACCTTATGGTGATGTAATATGATAACCAACACAATCTAAACCCTTGTTTAGATTACAAACCAAAGCTTGCACAATCAAAGAAACCCTAAACCCTAATCTTCCACTTTTCTTGCTTTAACCCTTGAAAGTCTTAAACCAACCCTTATAAACACCTAAGGACATCTTAGATATGTTGTAGGAATGTATGTAAATGTGTTAAATAAAATTTTGTATGGATTTGGTGTGGGTTTGGATGTTGTCGTGGCTAGGAGGGAGTATAAGGAGAGAATTGTGTGAAAAATTTGCTAAGGAAATGCAAGTGTGTGTTCTAGTTACTAGTTGTTACCTTTATATATTTAGAAGACTAGTCAAAGAAATATTAGGAGGATTTTAAGGAGTCTTTGGTCAAGACTTGTGAAAGTCTTTAAGTCTTAATGACTTGTGTTCTTATGTTCCCTTATATGGAAGTTATCCCATGATTTCAAGGAAGTATGTTTGTAATTTAGATATTTCTTTGTGTTTTCTACAACCATAACCGGATATGTATGTGTATACATAAGATATATTTGTAATTTTTATGTATTGGGTATAAAAGTGGGTATTTGTTGAAGCGTAGAAAAGTTTTGGTGCTTCCGGGTATGCCTAAATGTATTTAATTGCGAAACGTAAACGTTTTACGCAACCAATAAAAATAAAATATAAAAAGTTGATTATTACTTTCGTAAAAATAATATATTGCTTGCTTGACGAAAACTTTAATTCGTTTGGTGTCCGTTTACGTTAATTGTTGATTTTTAGTTTACGCGATTTTACTATATAATAAGAATTAAAAGTAAACGCGTACGAGAAAAAAAAATAATTAGTAAAATAGATGACATCGTAAATGACCTGAAAATTCGGAATGTTACATTCGGGCTATGACAGGATCTGTTTTATGGGCTGGTATGCGACTACCGCTATCGGGTGTGCTTGGAAATATCTTCTCAGCCTTCTTGTAGCGTATACTAATGCCAAAACCACTTTTTCCATCGGACTGTAGTTTATCTCTGGGTTATGCAAGGCGCCGCTGACAAAATAAATTGGCGTTTGCCGTGAGTCCCTTTCAGTTAGGAGAACTGCGCTTATTGCCTCTCTAGCCTCGCATAGGTACATTATCAGTTCTTCTCTGGGTTTTGGTGCGGTTACCGTTGGCAGTCCCGCTATACACTTCTTCATACTTTAGAACGCTTTTTCCGCTTCTGATGTCCACTGGAAATCGCTTTTTTATACATCTTTTGAGGGTCTTGAAGAAAGGGAGTGATTTCTCTGCGGACTTGGATAGGAATCTATTTAGACTAGACAGCTTTCCATTTAGGCTTTGAGCTTCTTTCAATGTTCGGGGTGAGTGTAGTTTCACCACTGCTTCTACCTTTTCTGGGCAGGCTTTGATTCCCTGCGTGCTGACGACGTAACCTATGAACGCTCCTTCCTCCGCACTAAATGTGCATTTTTTAGGGTTAAGTTTCATATTTATCTTCCTCAGATTGTGGAATGTTTCTTCAATATCTCTGAGTAATTCTTTCTCCGTATGGCTTTTTATTACTAGGTATTCTACGTATACTTCTAGGTTCTGGCCGATCTGCTTTTCGAACGCCTTATCTACAAGTCGCTAGTATGTTGCTCCGGCGTTCTTGAGGCCAAACGGCATCTTTGTGTAGCAGAAAACTCCTTGGTTGGTATGGAAAGCTGTTTTTCCTCGTCTTCTTCAGCCATTTGTATTTGGTGGTATCCTTTGTATGCGTCCAAAAAGCATTTGAAAGGGTATCCATAGAGAGACTCAACTTTCCAGTCAATTTTTGGTAGGGGGTAGCAGTCCTTTGGGCATGACTTATTTAAATCTGTGAAGTCTACGCACATTCTCTAGATGTCATCGTGTTTCTTTACCAAGACTGGGTTTGAGATCCAGTCGTGGTAGTGCACCTCTCTCATGATTCCAGCTTCCACTAGTTTGGCGACTTCTTCTTGGATCGCTTTGTTCCTATCCGGTGCCTGCCCCCTTCTTTTTTGCCTTATTGGCTGGCATCCTTCGCGGATGTTCAAAGGATGTTCCGCTACGGAGCGTGGAACGCTGTTCATGTCTGCCGGTTTCCAGGCAAATATATCCAAGTTTTCTTTTAGCAAGTTGCAGACTTCCATTCTTTCTTTTTCGGATAGGCTTCCGCCAATCATGACGGTTTGGTCCGGATACTCTGGGTGGATTGCTACCTTGATTATTTCTGTGACCGCTGGCTCTTTGGATGGGTTGGGGTCTTGTATTTCTGTTACCATCCTACACTCTGCTGGTATTATGGTCGTGCTGCGGATAGTCATTATTCCTTCATTGACTGGAAATTTCAACATTCCGTAAGCGGTAGATGAGACCGCTTGGATTTTTCTGAGACCAGGGCGGCCAATGATACCATTGTATGGTGATGGGGATCTAACAACCATGAAATTCATCGGGGCAGTTACCGAGTGCTCGCCGTCTCCTAAAGTTACCATTATCGAGATTTGCCCTAGTGGCCATGATATTTCGCCGCTGAACCCTAAGAGGGGGGTTGTTGCCGGGATCATTTGGATTTTTATTTTTGGGTGAAGCCGATTGAAGCAGTGTTTATATAACACCTCTGAGGTTGATCCTCCATCCACATACATGCGATGGATGAGGTGGCCTTCTACTTCTACTTCAATTACGATTGGCGTCTCCTGTCCGTTGTTGTCCTCAAGTGCAGGGAAGGAAATTTCTTTGTCTGTGGAGAAGCTCTGGGTGGTCTTTTGTCGAGTTATTCGCTGCCAAGGCTGGACCATGAAGATTGCCGTCGCCTACTCTCCTCGTTTTCCTCCCTGCTTTATCTCCTTGATCAGGTGTGACAACTGGCCTGATTTAACCGCTTCCTCTATTTGTCTTCTCAGGTGGATGCACTCATCTGTATTGTGTCCTTTATCGCCGTGGAATTTGTTTTTGTTCCTGTTTTCTGCGGGCCCGGTCATGGGCGATGGTGCTTTGAATTTCACCGTGTCCATTACCAGAATTTCTTTTGGTGTTTTTGGGAGAGGTGCGAAGCGGTCCTGCCGTCTATTTGACTTGTGTTGGTTCTTGAAGTCGGGTCTTTTGTCGAAGTTTGGCCTGTGGCTAACTTCATGATGCTTCCATTCTGGCGGTATTTTTTTCTTTGATTGGTTAGCGGCAGCTACCTCCCCTCTAAGAAAAGTTGTGGTTACGCTCATCATTTCATCAACGGACTTTGGTATGTTGTCATTCAGCTTTTTAATCAAGTCCGGGTTGGTGATGCCATGCATGAATCCCGATATCTACATGCATTCTGGGGCTCCGCTGACATGCATGCTTTCTGCTTTGAACCTTTCCATGAAAGCTTCCGTTGGCTCTCCTTCCCTTTGCTTGATATGATGGATTTCCACTAGATCTTTTATGTACTTCTTCTGTTGTGAGTAGTTTCCTAGGAATGTTTTTCGTAGCACTTCATAGTTATCAATGGACTCTGGTGGGAGCTTGTCGAACCATACTCTGGCGAAGCCAATGAGCATGGAGTTGAACATGTGACACCAAGTGGGCATTGCCCATCTCTCTATTTTTGCGGTGGCCTGGAAAATCTTTAAATGATCATCCGGGTCCCTTGTGCCGTCATACGTTTTCACGTTGACTGGCATACGGGTCCTTTTTGGAACTTTAAAATTTTAGATCCTTGCCGTAAAGGGGTCGGATTCTTCGCATAGCCATGGTTGGGAAAGATCGTCTTCATCGTTTGACTTGCGTTTTTTGGATTTCCAATGTCCGCCCCGATTACCATCGTTTTCTGAGTGGTATAACTCTTCACTTAGAGTGTGCAACCTGCGACTCGCGCGGTCGGCAACATCCCATTCTTCCTTAATTTCCTGTTGTCGCTTGCTCGAGCATGTGACATAGCTTCAAATGAGTTTTTAGCGTCCTTCCTTCTTTGGCTTTGGTTTTTGACTGACCTGCTCGTACGCTTGTGTCGCGGTGCGACGTCTGGCCCTAGTCATAAGTGTACACTTCTTCTCTTTTCCCCCAACCGTGTAAAGACGTCTTTATCTTTAGGGCCTAGCTTGGTGAATACTGTAGTGTTTAACGGGCTTCTTCAGCGGGTTGGTTCATTTCCTTCACGCCGCAGCCTAGAGAATACGCTCGCGGTTTGCGAGGAACGTGTACCTCTTGATGCGGTGTCTGGGCTTTGTTTTCTTCTCTTTTGTTTTTTCTTTCTGTCGCACGACTCCGATTCTGAGAATTGAGTTTGCGAGTTTTTGCGTGAGCTTTCGCCGTAAGTTAGGCGTGTTTGTACACCTTGACGTTTTTCCTGGTTAACTTTCTCCGCCATGATTGGTAGGATTTGGTTGTAGTGCTTTTCACAAATTTCCCGAAGCTTATCTTCGGGAAGGTACCCCGGATTAGTGTCGAGTGTCTGTTTGCTCCCCTTACCGGCCGTGTTCCGGACTGCGGAATTGGCTGGGGTTTGGGCTGGATTTGCCGGTTGGCTCATTTTTTTTAGATTTCGAGGACGTAGTTGTAATTTGTCCCACGGATGGCGCCAACTTGTTAGTACAAAATTAGTGTGAACGAGCTTAATGGGAGGGAACTCACTCACAATGAATTGTAAGCTCGTCTCTCTTGGTAATGTTTGCACTAAGTGAATATCGTAGAGAATCTCCTGCTAAGAAAAGAAGCACCGTTAGCCTTACCGCGGGAGGGGTGTCCCGCGATTAAGCTCGGGTGTAAGAGTAAGTATGGGTTATTAATAATATGTGTGCAATGATGGAGAAAGTCATACCGTTAGAAGTGTTTGAGTGACTTCTTATATAGGCGGGTGTCATTGTCGGATGCCAGAGTCACGGGGTAAGGTTCACCTTATTACCCAGGGGGTAACGAGGTTATTGTTGTGAGGTCAACGTCGATGATGTTGCCAGCTTTTGTAGCATGGCTGCCTAGGTTATCGTTATCATCGTCTGTTATCCCTATTAAGAACGTTGGCGTTCTTCCTCGAAGCCTTATGCTCTGTCCCTTACTCTTTTTGGCTTGGTCACGGGTGGTTGCTTGTCTTGTAGTGGTACATGTTTCGCGGGGATGTGCGAAGCAGCGGATCTCGTGCTCCCTACGGCCGTGTGCAGGTTATGCTTCCTGCGGACCGGTTAATGTTCGGTCGTCTTAGATTCCGTTGGGCTTTTGGGTTGGGCCCGTTACTTGTTGTGTGATCTGGGTCTGCGGCCCAGTCGGTACTATACGTTATCAGTCTTTATGGTTGATTTATGGAATGACTAGCGGTATTGGAATTTGAGTTGGTTGTGGTATTGTTATTTTCATTAGTTTTGGGAGGATTTGCATCCGATTTTATTTTCTCATGTTTCGAGTTGTATTGGATTGTAATCGGGTAACTTTGATTGGTTCGTTTGGGTATATTCGTTTCAAGTTAACTGTTTGGAATTTTTTGGTTGATTCATTTGATCGGTGGTTCACGATTGGAATCAATTTGAATATTGGTATTTGCATCGGTTTGTAATGGATTATCGTCGGCTAGTTTGGTTTTGCATTGGTGATGGTGATGTTACAGTCTTAACTAATCTGACTATGTCTTGAGTAGTTACGTGTAGCATCTCAACATCAACATATTTTGGTTCTGGTTGCCTGGTTATGTTTGTTACATCTGGCTCTGCATCTGTATGCTGCATGTTCTCTGCTGCTGAATCCGTATATGTATTTCTTCTGCTCTTTGTCTACCTCTGTTCAGACCTCTCTGCTGAATGTGTATCTGCTTCTGCTCTTCGTCTACCTTACTAGTGCTTTTGTGACGTTTTGTCATACTTTTTTGTACGTTTTAGATCGAATTCGTACGTTTTGTATTTTTTTTTTCTTTTCTTTTCTGTACGTTTTTGTCCGTTTTTTTTAGGTTTTTGTTCGTTTTCTTACGTTTTCGTACCTTTTCTTACGTTTTCGTCTTTACGTATGAAAACGTAAGGAAAAATACGATTACAGACGAAAACGTAAGAAAACGGACGAAAATGTATGGAAACATAGAAGAACGCACGAAAACGTATAAAAACATACAAAAACGGACAAAACAAACAGAAACGTTCAAAATCGAAGAAAACTGATAAAAACGTATGAAAACGTTCAAAAACGTATGCAGACGTGCAAAAAACATACTAAATGAATCACTTAGGTATAAAAACGTACGAAAATGTAAAAAAACGGATAAAAACGTAAAAAACAAATGAATATTAAAGGTGATGGTGGGAGGTGAGTGTTGAAGAAGTGAGAAGAAGTGGAAAAGGGTAAAAGTTTATGTCTAAAATGTTGAAGATGTGAGAAGTGCTTTTTAACAAGTTTATGTCTAAAATGTTAAAGAGGTGAGAAGTGCTTTTTAACACTTATGTCTGAAAAAAAATAAACAAAAACCTCTGCCCGCCTGCACAAGTTTGCAGATAAAAGAGGGGAAAAGTGCTTCTTAAAAAAAACAAAACCACATTTGTCACTTATTATTTAAAAAATTACCTTTATTTTAAATTGAAATATCTTTTTACCTATTTATTATTTTTATGATCTAATTTCATTATATTTTTTAAAATTTTGTACTCTTTAATTCAACATCCATTTTGATATATTTTTATTAATTTTTTGTTTTTTAATTTTTAGTGCCCCAAAACCGCTACTTTGCGCGGGTACCATTCAGATCATAAACTAATATGTAGACAATTACTTAGTTCTTGTTCCGTTGTGGGATTCTTGAATCCAATAAACATGGCATATTTGATGTTTCTATTTTTCTTATTAAAATTTTTTGTGTTTTGCTAATGATAGCCTTTAAGGTTGTGGTTAAGGGGGTGAGTTTTATTACAAAGTCATCTATGAATGGATGTCAATTCCAAATAATATGGATACAATCTCTAAAAATCCGAATGCACAACAAACATTTGATTTTGATTGGATGATTTTATTTCTTACATTAAATTGTAGTAAAAAGATTTCTCTTAACCACAATCTAAAGGCTGTCATTAGCAAAACCCAAATTTTTTAACCTCTGTTAAAAGCTATTACATCAACTGCTAAAACTGATTCTTTTGTTTTTCATACATTCTTGATAATTCATTGTGCGTATAAAACATGACCATTAGTTAAAAGACAATCACTACGACAATAATACCGACATCACATCATACCTACATCACATACTCCCATGTTTACCCGAAGGTAGGAATATGATTTGTCTATATTCCACAACTCTCATATCTCGTTGCAACCGAGTTGTTGTATCACATAAGGGAGCATCCCTGATTTGTTGGGCCGTCAAAATTGTCATTATACGAAAATGTCATTTATCAATGATGCCGATAATAATATATCAAATGTGTCATTTAACTAATGGATGCATATAAGAGAGAATTAAAAAGTGAATTTGAACATGCCACTCAACATAAGACGCATCATTCTGTAAAAACTTTTGTGAGTTTCTTTGTGGTTCTAGCATTTTCCTATATCAAATGCATAATGATTTTAAACTCATGAAACCTAGAGATTTTAATAACGTTAATCACTTAACACTTATAACCACATGATATTAAAATCATGTGTTTGCATAAGTGCAACTTTAAAGTACTAAGAATACACTTTAAATGAATTTTCAATCCATTTAGGAAAGAACATAAACCAGATCAACACGTCCATAAGCAAATTGTTCGATATTTGCTTCTTTAGTTACAAAAACATTTCACACATGATTGTTTACACGCCAATGGAACTTTTACAATGTGTAAATGAGGGATGACTTAGATCATGAATTCACTGAACTAAACGAAAACATAGATCAGCTAAAACAATGATACATGCAATCAAAAAGGTTTTTAAGAATGATAATTTGGCGCCATCACAAATTTTAACTGCAGGCATCATTAGCATTGTTGGTTGATTCATCCAAGATCTGGAATAGGGAATCAAACATAAAACTAGCATCTAAGGGCATACAGTTTACATACTTTAACAGTTCACATACAAGATCAAGGAAGTCAACTTCCTTTGTTTAAAAGAATTTAATACATTCTATACCAAATAGAATGCGGAATCTGGTCAAATGGAGTTTGTAATTCCACTTCCACGGATTTGTGTACCAAACACCCCCATCATGTATCTGTCCTTATATGATTCCAATCTGTGTTGGCGTGTTGGTACCTTTGAGCAGTGCATACAAGAGTAACAAAAACCACGTTCTGCTGTCATCAAAGCATAGCATCCCTCCGTTTTACGTTCATAACATCATGAATTATGATGTCTGCATGTTATCCTATGGAAGTAGCATCTTGGGAACCTGAGCAGAATTAAAAGCATAAGAATTACCCTGTACAAAATGATCAAAAGCTGATAAATACCCCATAAACGACTCATAATATGCTTATAAACTTCAAGTTTCATGAATGATACAGCCTCCCATCCTATACAAGTGTTTTAAGTGGTCGAGTCAACCAGACATGTTCAAAAATTACGCTCTGTGACCCGTTACCAATCTAAATGACCCAACCATTTTGCCACATCTAGCTATGACCTGTCTCAGCCAAGATTATATCATTTCCATAATTACATAATATTCAATTAATTAAGTTATATAGGACTGTTTGTTAGTATGATAGTTGATATCTATGCTGATCTACTAGTTAGCTAACTCTTTTTATTACCGTTATATTAAAGAAATCTCCAACAAGAAGCTAGAGAAGAAACGTATGACATGGTAGTGTTACAAGCTTATTTTACCTGTTTGACCTACTAAAGGCAAAACAGAACCGTAATCAACTAGTTCTAAGTAAATGGGTTCAAATTGCCACATCACTCTTAGCCCTAAAAAGACACAGGCTCTACAAACTACGTACAAGCTATGACCATGTGAAGGCACACTGTTCAAACAGATGAGCATCCTAAACTGTAATGCCCTGCCAACACAAACCACCATATTGTCCACTTTGCCCATTGAGGCACAACTTGTGTTTTTGGCAACCAAAAGAGATTTCCCATAGGTGGGGAGGTGGGTGACCCGCAGCAACTGAAAAGTTCTCACAGAATTTCCTGCGTTTTCGGTCCAAAATCCGTTTTGGTAGGGGTCGTCATGGTCCCACTAAATTACAATGGCAATACGAATTCAGATAGGTCAGGGCATCGCAGTGGGCTAAATAGCATACTTGTGCTTCTGCATTTAAAGGAAAGTGTACCTAATACAATACTACTAGTTTCGGCAAAGTGGGAAAAAAGAGAATTTGGTTCGGGATTATAGGAGCAAGAATTGAATGTGCTGCTACTGCAAGGAACTGGAACACATTGCTATGGATTGTCCCAACAAGACTGGTGGAGCTAGCAGAGCCAAATAGGACGGCCCAATTAAACTAAAGGATCGGACCTTTCTTATAACTGTTGAGGAAGTGATGAGAGACGCTGAGGTGGTCACGTGTGTAACTTGTTAGATAAAATTTCTACTATTTTAATTGGGTAATCACCTTCTTACGTAATTATGTATTATTTCATTCAGTGTCCTTGTTTTGTGTCTATACCTTTTGTGAACAATTTATGGTACCGCACAGCTCTTTAGATGTCAAGATAACTAATGGCGAGTTGTATGTAATTTGGGATTCATGTGTTGCACTATCGAGATTGACTATCAATCATTTTCATAAACTTTGTTGCTGATGGAAATCAAGTGGTTCGCCACTGTCATGGGGATGGCTTATTTAAGTAAGCAAAGAGCTAAAATTATATGTTTCAAGAAGTTGATACGAGCCGCCTACTCCAATGTTGGTATGTGAATACCTACACGGAAGCATTGAGGTATATTGCAGAACACTTCGGTTATGAGAGCATGAAAGTGTTCCTAACTAAATCATACTCATCTCTTTTTGGCTTGTGCCATTGACGCTGATTAGAAGGCTAAAAAATGGAGACGCTGATGTGTCGAACGAGAATCTAGATGTATTCTCGGGATAACCACCTACTCGGCAAGTGGAATTGCGGGTTGATTTAGTACCGGCTGAGGTTTTGTTCGTGAAAAGGATGGCACCATGCAATTTGGGCGCTGCACAACGTACCGAACCAATGAAAGAACCCACTTGCCCAGCAGGTGGTAAACCGAGATACACATCCAAATACTCTCGTTCACCATATTTCGATATTCGCCTATTCCTTGGGATTAACGGCATGTGTCAAAAATTATGGTATGCCTTCGTTAGACACTTATGTGCCTTCATAACCAAAATGCTTCCCAAATAGCCACAATTCTTTCCTCAATAAGCAATCAGAATTCCACTCGAAAGTGCTCCTAACTAAAGAATACCAAACTTTCCTATCTAAAGATTACCTTTTTACCGAAAGGATTTCGTTTCAGGGTCATTTGTTCAAATAGTTTTCAAGGACATGGTTTCAGTAAATTTGAAAAACCACAGGGACCATTTTAGAAATTTGCCCTTCATCCTAGATATAAAGTTATAAGCACAACAAACAAGCACTCTAAGGTGGGTAGGGAATTTCTAACTGGGAACACAAAATAAGCAAGTAGAATTTTGAAAAAAGACAGCATTAAGGTACAGATAGAAAAGCATTGTGCTTTCAAATACCCGAGGAATGAAATTCTTTACCTTGAATAAAACATGATGAATCCAGCTAAAAGATAATCAACTTCAATCTCCCGATCTAGAAGAAACCCACTTCATCCAGCTTGAAAAACATTGCTTTGATAGGTGTTCTGGTAAATCCACCTACAAAAAAAAGTGAAAAATTGGGGAATCAAGAATGTGATTGCAAGGTACAGATAGAAAAGCATTGTGCTTTCAAATACCCGAGGAATGAAATTCTTTACCTTGAATAAAACATGATGAATCCAGCTAAAAGATAATCAACTTCAATCTCCCGATCTAGAAGAAACCCACTTCATCCAGCTTGAAAAACATTGCTTTGATAGGTGTTCTGGTAAATCCACCTACAAAAAAAAGTGAAAAATTGGGGAATCAAGAATGTGATTGCAAGGAATGCACCAAAACTATTACTATATCCGTCCCAATAAAATATAAGCATTTTGGTAAACTGCAGTAATGCATACGAGAAGCACTTAACAGAAATATATGGACATTAAATATTAATCTCCACAAATATGAATATGAAAATGCTAACTTTGAAGAACGGACTCATCTGTTGAGACGCG
The DNA here is from genome assembly GCA_026074375.1 of Tanacetum coccineum. Taxonomy (NCBI): domain Eukaryota; kingdom Viridiplantae; phylum Streptophyta; class Magnoliopsida; order Asterales; family Asteraceae; genus Tanacetum; species Tanacetum coccineum. Next base: position 23,177 of record BQNB010041115.1, read on the forward strand.
GGAATAAACTCAATTTTACAGAAGCCAAGTAAACATAGAACAATTATATGCAGTGAAGTTATTTTAAGCATCTGAAGCTCGAAAGTAATCACATAGGTTTTGCATGAGATGCCAATTTTGACCCATCGTATTTTACTTAGAAATGTAATGTGGGTTCTATCGTAAGAAGCTTAGTAATGTAAATGCCAACAACCTCTTAGACCTATACATTCGGAAATAATATAATTAACTTAATATTATTGTTATTTAATCATTTCCAAAAAAGATAATGGTCTGACCCGACGAGTTTTTGACACGTTTTAGAAATATAACTCATTTCAACACAATAACCAACCTGCCCATTTCCTACCTCGGGTTTGCACTTTGGCATCTGATATGAGCTAATTGTTCATTATTATATGCACTGATATAAGAAGCTTAGCTTGACAAGAACGGAGGCTCAATAAACTTACACTGCTCCATGAAGTAGAATATCCATCAGTAGTTAGCAACCAATAGCTAGCCTTGGATTGAAAATCCATCCTGTTATGTTCAAAATCTAAATCCAAAAGACCGTCATCATAGCTGTCATCAGGAGTGGAATTTCTTCTTCTTTTCTTTCTAAGCTTTCTTTTCTTCTTGCGTTTTGATTTGGATGAGCACCTTCTATCAGAATCAGAATCACTGTCATCTGCTAACTTATTATGATGCAACAATTCATGATTGCCCGAGTAGCGAAATTTTACTCCATTACTGTCAAACAAAGACTCCCAAGCTTCAGGAGACCTGTATTCCTCTGACAAGAAGTAATGTAGAGCCCATGACTGCAACGCTAACAACTTTATTGAATTTATGCTTTTCTTCTTGGAGCATTCTTTAATTAGTGGCACCAAACCATTAGGATTTGTTGATAAATTGCAAACCATTTGCACAATATCCTTGATTTGTGTCTTTACCTCCCTGTGCTCGTCTTCTTGTAAAAGCTGCACTAACTGACGCCCTCTATTTATAAGTGCATTCAACAAAAGTAGCTCATCGATTGAGTCTGAACCGTTGAACCCGCGAAGAATGAGCTCCAAATAGTGACAGGTGTCACCAGAATCTTTAGGTTCATTTTCAGGGTCGAGAAAGTTTTTTAACGAATCAAGAAAAACACACAGATCCCTCTCTTGAAGAACAATCAAAAGGTGAGAACACAAGGATGAGAACGATTCATCCATTAAAAACTCGTGAATGACTTTCCATACATCTTTCAAATCTTCTTTGTACATTAACTTCACAAACATACTTACAAAGAATTTCATATCCACAAACAAAATATCACCATCTTTTAATGAGTCAGCAAACTCACGAGATGACCAAAACTCGGGCACATTCTCAAGAAAGTTTTCAACAGTTTGTTCCACATCGAGATCGAGAAAGTAGTGTGGTTTGGTTGCAACCATGGCAGGTGATTGCCCGTGTTTTCCTTTCCATTCCAGCTCTTCCCAACAAATGTCACGATTCACAAAAGCAAATTGAGATAATGCCTTGGCCCCCTTACTATGCTCCATGTCACTAGTCCCAGAAAAATGTGAGAACCAAAGTAATATGCGTCTTGGATTTCCTATAAGATAAACAATTGGCAAACTGTAGTTAGACATTAGATTGAGAACTGTGATAGCAAGCTTTATGGATTACCAATATGCACATATTAGTTAAAAAGGTAAAAGCTGCAATGTTTTGCATATACACCACTCCTAGTTACTACTTACAAGTAAATGTAAAAACTATCAAGTAATGTGCTTGAGACACTAACAAGATCAGCTCGTGTACGCCCATTGCCCAAATGACTAGATTCTGCCATGTAGATTATATTTCTGTTGAAGTAGCAATTTTAACCCAATTAATTTTGAATGGGTTAAAAAATAAAGGGTCGAAAATCACCTAGAGTGTACGTTTAAGTGCATGAAACCTCCTAAATCAACTCAATTCAATTCAAGAAACAATCATACTTTGACGCACTAAAAATTAGGAATTTTGAACATATACTGTTTATGAAACATGTTTTGGCTGTTACCAAACAATGACTCATTCTGACCCATCACCCAAACTGCCCATTTGGCACCTCTATTTATTTTCATCTCATATTATCAATAAGTGACTTTACTGCCTTCTTAAAAACTACTTTCCTTGTAAATATGACCATTCCAACTCATGCATTGCTTAAGATATTACCAATATTATCACATTGCCACAGTTTAAGTGTTACATACAGCAATTTTCCTTTAGATTCTCTACTATTGGAACAATTTAATCAATTCCCAAGATATTTGTTTCATGCTTATGGAAAGATAAAAGTGTATTCAAAGAAATACCACAAGAAACTTTCAGCAAACTGATTAAATTGTAAATACTACGTGAAGACAGAATCGATTATATTGTACATACTAATTGGAAGTCAAAGTTAATCTAATTGTATGTGATTACAAATTGGTTTTGAAGTGACTAGAGAGTAGGCGGGTTAGGTTCAATTTATTACTTATTTTTTGTACTTCCCTAAACATCAGGGCATAAGACTCAAATCCAACCATGCTCATATACCAACCACATTGAGCCATATATAGCTGCAGAACAAGATAGTAAATATAAATAATTATCAGGCCTGAAAAGCAAGTAAAGATGGTGACGACCCAAGTCAAATTAGCCAAATTACCTCTAAAGAAATCCTCCAGCATGTTGCATTTCTTAGCTAGAATAGACCCTGCTTTTCTGGGCTGTTTCTCGAAAATTATCTGCACAAGTTGAGCTGCTATGTCCCTCTTCTTGGAGCTGGTTCTCAGTAAAGTCACAAATAGCTCACGTTTTTGCCGGCGAGATAGAGAGCTAATCCCTGAAACATCTTTGCAAAGCCAAAGTCGTGCCTCCGAACGACTTTGAGATGCAATCAATGAGTGAAAAATAGAGTCTAGGTCATTCAAGAGAGATATTCTCTGTCTAACAGAATCATCACTTTTATCACAACTCCAGTCTGGTTCAGTTAGAAACAAATGAACCATTTTGTCACTCTTGTGACAAATTTCTATGCAACCCACCTACAACAGATAAAAGAATCTTTATCAGTGTAATTCATGTAATAATGTACACTGAATTGCAAAGACCATATCCATGAAAAGAACTCCAAAAGAAAAAAGGATTGCAAATGGTGAATAGAAATTTAAGGTTCTAGAATCTAGATTTCATTTAAAACAAGTCACCAGTGCTACTAAAAATATTAGTTGAATCGCGAGCATATCAACAATTAATATTAAATAATTAAATATCGCTAACATCACAGCTTTTAATCTGGTGTTGAATCATTTATCAAGAATTAACATACAGTATGCAATATAAAAAAATCTTATCACATTACCCATCAAGATATCCGCTAATAACAGAGATAAATGATACTAACGCATATGACAAGAGTACAAACAAACACAAAACTGCAAACTAAAATTAAATGTTAAATAGTTGATACCTAAGGATAAATAGTGGCCCTGTATCCGGGACAGTGTGAGCAATTAAGAACCCGGTTATATGATAATACTGATTTTAGCATTAACCTCTAAATTCAATATAACCTCGAGGCTCTAGCTGCATATTACAACTATGGGACAATTCGTAAGCCGCAAACATAGATAAAAGACTACTCCTTGATTCCTAAGCAATGTGCTTTGTAAATATTCGCAACTATATGTTGTTAGCATTTCTAATAATAAAACATTTTTAGTTAATGTTTCAGTTCAAAACAGATTTGATAAACGATAACAGATCTTCTTCGTGCCTGTTGACATACGTCAATCAAGGCAAAACCATTGCATTCTCGCGGATGTTTACTTCTTTATTTCTCTAAATTTCACCCAAGAACTTGACTTGCTTATACTTGCGCCATAATGGTAACAATAATGGGCGGTAATAGGTGCAAGAATGTGTTCCCTGCTATTGTGAAAATGGTGATAACAGGAACAATTATAATAATAATAATGGGTGGGTCAACTCTTGAGGCGCACTCCACGACTCATGTGGGGAGTTCTTGGAGCTTAAACAGTGTTCCCAAGTTTGAGACTTATGAAGAGAATCGAAAAAGAGGAATGAAAACAAAGAGAAGAAGGGATGAGATGGGTTGCTATTGTTGTGGGTTTACTAGTGAACTGAAACCGGAAGAGTCGTCACGTGGAAGATGAAACTCAAACTAACCCCACTGTAATAACACTTCTCATTTCATTTAAGCCATTTCATGAGACCCAGCGTGTTCCCGCATTTATTGTTTCTGATGCCATTTACCACCATTTCCCAAATAATGTCTCACATTGTCAGTAGTTAGCCTCAATTCACCACCTACGTACTCATTCCCACCAATCAACTCAATGTCATCATAATTAGCAAATATGCCCGAGGTGGGCCCTATGGTAACACTAGCAGCCAGCTTATCCCTCTACACACCTGATTAGTTCAATTTTGATCTTCTGTTCGCCATTTCTACACACAGGTAATTAATCTTCATGGTGAACCGTTGGTGAACGATACTCAGCCCTTATAGAACGTATTTGGTATTAATCCTAGATGTAAATAACATAAAAGTATTACCTACTTTAGGCATTTCACACTCAGCCCAATCTACCTAAGTGTGACTATTCAAGTGTTGAGTGTTGACCATGTTAAAGTCTGGCACTTGCTATAAAGTGCTTAGTTGGCTCAGACCAAGAACGCGTAACACCGCAAATCCGGAAAACACCCATTCCAAAATTTGATTGATAAGTCCCAATTCAATAAATCATGCAACATAAGTCTTGATATAAAGTATCAGAAGGCCGCCCAAGCTTTCAGTTTTTATCATATAGGCCACCCATTTATAGAAAAGACTATATAGGGTGGCCTAAAAGTTTGTCTAATAAATGAGTGGCCTATATGAAAAAACTGAATACTTATGGTTTCCTCATACGTCATCCGTAAAAAATGTTTGCAACCCGTTAAATACAAAATGGGTCAAATCGTCAAACAGTGTAAAGCTATATACAGGTGTAGCATAAACAACGTTTAAAGAGATTAGTTCATTACGGAGTATTAGATAAAGAAAAAGTTCATAAATGGATTAACACACTACCAAACCTCCCTCTTCGGTTATTGTAACAGTATGCTCACGTACTTATGTGCACGGCACCCACGTACACGACAGTATGAATGAGCAAGTGCCAACTATAATATTTCACAACACAATTAACATAGCTTAAACTAGAGGTAAGAAACACAATCCCCCAATAATCACAAGTCATAATACAACAAATGTCAGCTATCGTAAGACTCACAATTGTTAGTCCCCCTGATAGGTTTAACAGCATTGGAGCTACCCTATTGTTGAATACACCTAAGGAAAAACCACCCAGGGTTGGCCTAGTGGTAAAAGGACTTGCAAGTGTCACACTAAAAAGTGTGAGGTCCCAAGTTCGATTCCTTCTAGGTGCAAACAACTCTGAAGTGGCCACGCCAACCTCCTGAAAAGGGAGGGCTTTACCTGGTTTGAGTCTGTGTGGCGGTGGGTTCAAACCCCATGGATTAGTCAGCCTAAAGAGCGGAAACCATAGTTACCAAAAAAAAATTAAAAAAAATACACCTAAGAAAAAAGGACCTGCTACAAACACCATTAGCTCAAGGCCATATAGAAAATTCAACCGCCATTAGGGCAAAGGTAAGGACAACGGACAGAATCACACCTCCTTTAAACCCAAGCTACTGCGACGTTAGCTTAAATGGCTCGATAACGTATAACACCGGTCACAAAAACGGAATAGAACCCGTAAAATAAAAGCTAAGCGCTTTTTATTCTCGTAACCTATGGTTCATTCTTGGATAATAATTAATACCAACATTAGCGCCATCCTATAGAATTCAGTTAAAGGAGTCTCTAAACTGTCAGCATTTTACTAGTTAGTTACCCGCGCATAGCGGCGGCAATAGAAACTTTACTAACGTAACTTTTTACGCAATTTCTTACCCGCTTAGTAATTTCGTTTCACAACACTTTGAATGTATGTGTTCGTTGTATGTGTTCGTTTGGGTTTTCCGTAGCTTTCCCGCAACATCATATTAACATCATCATTCTCGCATGTAAAAAGACAACACTCTGTGTGTAAATATAGTTTTAACGTATCAAGTTTATATTTAATTAAAGTTAAAGTTGTAAAAAATATAAAACATAAAATAAACCCACTAAAAATGTAAAAACAAAAAAATTATAAAAATATGGATGTTGAATTAAAGAGCACAAAATTTTTAAAATTTTAAAAATATGGTGAAATCAGATCTTAATAAAATTAAATTGATAAAAAAATATTTCAATTTGAAAATAAAGGTGATTTTTTAATCAAAATGTGACACGTGTCACTTTATGATTTGATTCCCTGAAATGAGATGGATGGTCAAGATTACACCTCCTTATCTTAATTTTTAATAGGTCCGTTATATAGAAGTATAGATAATACATTTCAAGCTAATGTTTCAGGGGGTGTTTGCTTAAGCTTATTTGTGAGCTTATGAGCTTACATGATTTCGGATTATATTTTATAAGCCAAAAAATTTCAACTTATTTTGAAACCTAATAAACTTGTATAAGTTTGAAATAAAGCAAAAAAATTTGGGCTTATGAAATATAAGCCGAAGTGAGATAATCCCACATATAAGCTTAAACAAACACCCCCGTTTTTGTAACAAGTTTAAAAATACATTTTATAATTCTATAATAAAGATTATAAAGTAAAAATTGAAAGAAATAAGAAAAAGCAAGTATAAATTTAGTCCGTGCAGCACAATATACCTAATTTTGTCGCCGGAGAAGATCAGCGGTGGTTCAGTTACGAGCCCTAAACTTTTGATTACAAAATTGAAATTGAAACCTTTATGTTTATTTGGTGTTTTATTTGGTGTTTGCCTGGTTGGATTTTTTTTTCGAGTAAAAGAGTTTTTAAAATAAGTAGGCTTGTATAATAGTAACAAGGGTCCGTTTGGTTTGTAGGTGGGTTTAGGATTCAGATTTGGATTTGGATTAGGATTTGGATTTGGATTTGATTTAGGTGAGAGAAAAAATATATAATATATTATTTTTTGATAATTAATAAAAAAAATTAAAATTTATTTTTTTTAATATTAGAAAAAAATAATATGTGGTAACAAAATACTTTGGGCCCACATTTGAAAGAAAATAAGTGAAACCCGAGTGTCCTATAATGAATCATAAAATTTACTATTTGTAATAAAAGGGCCCACTTATCAATTCATTTTATATTACCAAACGACATTATACGATTTTCATTCGGATCCAACAGTGGGATACCCACTAACCAAACTGCCCCTAAGCTTTGTTTGGCGTAAAGGCTTATCAGGCTTTTAAAACTATAAGCCCAGCTTAATAAAAATGGGCTAAAAATTTTAGACTGAGGCTTTTAAATCATAAATTACTTATTTACTCACAAAAATATTTCACATACACAAAACTCATTTAATTATGTTATTTTTAGTCATTTTGCAATAATAAACCTAAACTTAAGCTAATTTGTCAAACAAATTTACAAAAATATAAATTTCAATTTCGGCTTTTAATATAGTCCACAACCTCAGCCCCAACTCACTACAAAACAAAACTTCATCGGGGGTTAGGATGAGCACTTTTACCCTACTCTAAGCACCGACTGAAACGATACCGATTTCTGATACACGGTAAGGGATTGATATCATGAATCGAGCAAAAAAAATCTGGGACTACTAATACGTAGCATTGAAAAAATACCCGAAATTTAATAATCATGTTTTCTAGTTAAATTGATGATCCAAACACCCATTCATGCAATCCAAATAACCACCGTTGCACCAGAGTCGGCTTTTAGTCCGGGAGGCCGTGTTCTTGACCCGTTTAAGACTAACTTGGCTTATACCGTACCTGAGGCGTTAATATGTACTTAGAATTGAGTAGAAAAAAGAGTTACATAAGATTAATTGTTTTTTTTAGTGATTTAATTTGTTTATCTCGAACGCTTTCATAAAATTGAGTAAAATTCACAACATTATATTAACATAAGCTTTAAAAGGACATCCTCCCAAACACGACCAAACATCATTACTATATAGTTAAGTACTTTAGGAGGCGTTTGGTTTGTTATACGGAATCACTATGGATGTAGGTTTGATTTTAAAAAGAATAAGAATGAGAATAAATGTTTCAAAAATAATGTTTGGTTTCATAAAATAAATGCAGGTATGATTTTAAATATTTTAAAATAATATACTTGAACTTTTAATTCATACATAAATTTGAAGTGGAAAATTAAAGTGAGGAAGTAAGAGATAAAGGCTGGACGGTAAAGGAGAGAACTCACCTTGTGAGTTGCCAAACTCACCTTTAGTTGTTTTCACGGTCTCCTAAAGTCACGCGCGACTTATGTCATTTAGGGTGAGTGACTCACTTCGGTGAGTTACAAACAAAGTGGGCCACTTTCTTTTTTATTTAATGTATTTTATTTGGTTGTGAGTGTGAGTGGGTATTTAGTGGGGTATATTTTATATAAAGTGGGTATTTTAATGAAATGTGAGTTTTAGTTGAAAGGTGAGTTGTTATTACGCTTGAAAAGTGAGTTGTGGTGAGTTTTAAAGTTGGAGAGAGAAAATTGATGTGATGCTGACGTAAAAGGTGTGCTCATTATACCATCCAGCCTTATAATAGTATGTTTTTATAAAGGGATAATTCCATTTCTGGCCCAAAATCCAAACCCAAAATGCAACCCTAAGTCCAGGAATATCTTTTCCCAAAACTGACCCCGGGCAACTTGGCTACTGGGCAACCATGAAAGAATTTGTCAAGTGTCTCATTTTTTATTATTAAAGGACAAAATGTGTAAGGTATGTGTAAGGTATATGTACCTTCATGTTTTTAGGGAAACCACTAGTTTTTGGGCAACTTATGTATGGGCAACCGGGCAATTTGGTCATTTTACCACTACACTTTTCTACTAAAATGGTGCAACTATACTTATGGGCAACTTATACAATAGGGCAACCACTTTTATAATAGTTATTTGTACCTTGTAAAGTTTTCTTTTAGTGGCATTAATCCCTAATTCATTTTAGTCAAATACACACACTAAACAAAACATAATACACACATCTTTCTTAACCATAACAAAATACACACTTCTACCCAACACCATCCACATCATGAACACCTTCTTGTTTATAACTCAAACCCAGAAACCCAATTATAACCTTTCTTAACCGTAACTCATCATCCCAATTACCGCCTTTATCGATCCCCACCATAAACACCTTCTGGTTAACTCAAACCCATAAACCCAATTACAATCTTTCTTAACCGTAACCCATCATCACAATTACCGCCTTTATCGATTCATCGAAACCTCCACCGCGTTTATCAATCATTCTATGGCTAGATGTAACGACTTATATGATGTAAAAATCATTGTTAGGTCTATGTTAAATTGCTTAAGAAATAAAGATCTTCTGAAAAAGAATCCTACTCGACAGAGGTTATTTAGAAAAACTGTATTTAGACCGTGGTTGGATATTTTTTCGCACGACAATGATAACCATTTGATGCATTATGTGTTGCATCACCAGGTATATGTCTCTAAAACTTCTCCTGCATGTCCCCCACTTATATTCCATATTGGCGATCATTGGTTACAGTTTGGCCGAAAAGAGTTTTGTTTAATGACTGGTTTTCGATTTGGTAAAGTGTCAGAAAAATATTCCAAATCTAGTCCTTTTTGCCAGCGTTTATTTCCAGAAAAAATTACCAAAAAAGTTGTGCTGAATTTAAAGTCGCTAGAACTTTTGGGAGTTCTTAGGCATACAGAAACATGGATAGGTTTGTCCGACATGGATTCGGTAAGGGGTTGTCTACTACTTGTTGCTGAGTTAGTGTTTATGGGTAAGGAGGACAGGAATTGCATTCCTAGGCATTTAGTGTCATTGGTAGAGGATTTTGATTATTGGAATGATTATCAATGGGGTGAATACATGTGGGTCAAATTTTATAAAAGGACGGTGAATGTTGCAGCTAAACATAGGGCGTTTCTTTTGGATAAGAAGAAGCAAAATCCAGATTACTACCCCACATATAATCTATATGGTTTTCCTTTGGCTTTCAAGGTTAGTAATTTTTCATTTAGTAATTTTAATTTGTTTTGAATTCTCTTTTATAATTATCTTTTGTAGCAACTAATATACTTGAATGAATCTTTTTAGATATGGATTTTGGAGAGTTATCCAAACAGCAGAAAATGGTGGTCGAAGAAGGATAACGTGTTACCGCGTGCTCTTGCATGGTCAAATGTTTTCAAGTTTGGAAAAAATGATTATAATGGTCTTCTTGGACCGGTAAACCCACAAACTACCTTATTTTAGTTTATGTATATTTACTCATTAATATTAAATTAAGCTATTTTATTTATAATTTGTTAGGATTCGAATCCAAACTTGAAACTTTATGCAACTCCTGTAGAGCAGCAGACCAAATGGTTTAAAGCAAGTATTGAATATATCAATGGTTTGGTTGACATGAATGTTTCCGAAGATGATATTGGTGGTGACGTATCAAACAATTCTTTTGATTTGAATGACAATGCTGTCTCAGGTAATGGAAACAATGATGTGCTTTTATTGGAAGGGGGAGATGGTTTTGTGGATTGAGTTGGTGGTGATAACAATCATGAGTGTAATCAAGATAAACAAGATCAACAAGATAAACAGCCCTCGTTAGCTGATGTTCTTTATGAACTTCGTGCTCTTAGAAAGGAAGTTGCTTTGATCAAGGTTGATGATGCAAGGATTGCAAAATTAGAGAGATTTATGAATGACAACTTTATACCTTGTAATGATAGGTCAAAGGGTAATCATAATGCTGTGAACCCAGGATTAACTACTTCGGCTAATCATCCATTGGTTCGTATCTACCTATATCATAAGTTATTTGTATTCAAAATTGATTTGTTTTATATTGTTGTGACCCATCAATTATATATTTTTGAATTATAGTCAACTTGTTCTCGTCATGTGGTTGACAATCCCGAAGTTGCTTGTGCTGGTACTGGAATTCATAATCCAGCTAGGAACAATGATAGCCGAAACTCTAATCATAATGTTGTTTACAAAGGATTATCTTGTTCGGCTAATGATCACATGGTATGTATCAACCTATATCATACTATTTTAAATATAAATTTTGTAACTTTTATAAATCAGACACTAATCAATTATATATTTTGAATTACAGTCAAGTTGCTTTAGTCCTGAAATGCCTAATGATGAAGTTGTCGTTGCTGGTACTGCAATTCATAATGCAGATGAGATGTATGATAGCCCAAACTGTGTTACAGATAATGATGTAAACGAAAGAATTGGTGTTTCGTCTAATTATTCAATGGTTCGTTGCAACCTAAATCATATAGTATTTGAAATACATTTTTTTTTACTTTTCTGTTGTTTTCACCAATGTATTGCTTTATTTTAATTACAGTCAAATACCTCTTGTCCTGAGATGCATAATGCCAAAGTTTTGGTTGCTGGTATGGGAATTGACAAGGTAGATGAGAATATATATAACCCAAACGCCAATGATAATGATGTCAACCAAGGAATAGCGGTTTCTTTTAATGCTCACATGGTTCGTATCAACCGTTATCATATATTATTTGAAATTCAATTTGTGTACTTTTGTAATGGTTTCACCAATCAAATTTATATTTTGAATTACAGTCAAATAGTTCTGGTCATGATATGCCTAATGTCGTGGTTGTGGTTGCTTGTATGGGAATTGACAAGCCAGATGGGCATAATGATAACCCAAACGCCAATGATAATGATGTCAACCAAGGAATTGACCCCATGGTTTGTATCAACATATATCTTATAATATTAGCAAATACAATTTATTTGCTTGTATAATGTTTTCACTCATCAATTATATTGTATGAATTACAGTCAACTTGCTTTGGTCCTGATATGCATTTAGCCGAAGTTGTCGTTGCTGGTATGGAAATTGACAAGGGAGATGAGCATATTCATATCCCAACCGCTAGTGATAATGACGTCAACCTAGCAAAATCTGTTTCTGTTAATGACCTCATGGTTCGTATCCACCTATATTGTAAATTATTAGAAATACAATTTATTTCCTTGTATAATGTTTTCACTAATGAAATACAATTTATTTCCTTAACAGCCCATTAGTGTTTCTCTTGATATGCTTAATGCCGAAATGTTTTCACCAATGAAATACAATTTATTTCCTTGACAACCCATTAGTGTTTCTCTTGATATGCTTAATGCCGAAGTTGCCATTTGTTCTATGGGATTTCAAAATGAAGTTGCGCCAAATGCTGTATACGAAGGAAATGTTGTTTCTGCTAAAGAAGGCGGGGTTAGTATCAAGCTATATAATCGGCGATTGTTTAAAAACATCGAAACTAATTAGTTTACCGTTGTATAATGTTTTCACAAAGCAATTTAATTTTTTGAATTTCAGTTGGACGTTCTAATTCAAGTTATTTGTGATAGTATGGGAATTGACAAGGCAGATGGTTATTCTCAACGTGAGCCTTCCACTTTGAACGCCCTAATAGAAGGGTTTGATTCCCAGAACAATAATCCGGGAATTGATTTCCTACAACATGATGATCATGTTGATTGTTCTGTTGCTAAACCGAATGACCATCCGTCGGTGTCATGAGCTTAGGAAACGTAATTACTTTTTATGATGTTTGCATTTGTTGCTTAATCATGCACTGGGAAATCTTGCGGTCCTACAATTGATTTACATAAACCTATGAATTCACCAACTTTATGTTGACGTTTTAAGCATGTTTTTCAGGTCAATAAGGCACGAGGTGCGATGATACATTGGGAGTCAATAAATGAAGAGTCAACACTAAAGATTTGGGGTCTTATTACACTTTAGGGACAATTGTTATAAACCGGAATCTTTATCTATTTTGTTGAAACCATTTGAAGCCATGAGCTTATGTAACAAACAAGTATTTTGTTAATCCAATGTATCTTTTTCAAACGACACGTTTAGTAGTCGTTCTCTGATCTTGAGCTATTGGCCCATTATTGTAACGCCTTCGGATATTCAACATTCCGCTGTATACTCAGATTTGAGGGTGTTACAGTGTTTTTGCCCAGGTCAAAAAAAGAGGAAGAAGTCTGATATGAAAACAAACTATGTTTTAAGGTCTGCTAAAGAGAGAAAGAAGAGGCTGGCTATGGTACTTGAATCCCCGTTTGGTCAACAACCACCTACTACTCCAGTCCCACCTAAACGTATATCCAGGAGTGTCAACTGCGATTTCATTCTGCCCCCTGATTTTGAAGAGGTACAATACATAATTCATTTCTAACTATTCCTTCTATAATATCAAAATTGTCTTACAAATATTGAAATTTTGTATACAGGATGTTTCTGGACAGCCTAAAATGAGGTCAATTAATGAATTAATGACAATGGAAGTGTTTGTAGAGGTTTGTCTGTTGTTTTTAAGAAATTGTCAATGCATTTAGAACTTGTTAAAAATACTGAAATGTTATTTTTTTCCTTTTAGCAACTGTCCAGACCGCAAAATTGCAAAAAGGATAAGGTAAGTCTGCCGGATGGTTTGGCTGAATATTTACAAATGAAAGATCCGCCAAACTATCGGTTTCCTTGGGGCTATCGAGACATTCCTGTTGATCGAGAATTTTGGTTAGTGTTAGCCTATCTAGACAAGAGTAAACAAGGGTGGTTGAAAGACTCTGTAAGTTATTTTCTGAATGACTAAGCATATGTATTTAATGTAGTTAATCTTAATTGTTTATGTAATAAATTTTTTTAATACTACGCATCACATTAATTTATGGGTGGATCTCATGTGATGTTTTAGACAACTCGACGCAGATTGGGCCATGGTAAGCCCTCATTTCTTACCATGCACCCTAGGTGGAAATATGATTGACTGTTATTCCAAAGGCGTAAGGTATCTAGTTGCGTGGCGAGATGTTGAGAATGTTTGTTTGTAAAAAATGTTTACATCTATAACTCTCACCTTACCAGTACATTAACTACATAAATTTATAACTGTATTTTTTTTTTGGTGTATTTTCCGGTTAATGAACCAAAGAGGCACTGGTGTTTAGCCGAGCTTCATGTCACTACTAGAGTCATAACCTTTTATGATTCTCTGGGTTGGGTCTGCTCAAATAGGAGACTATTGTAGCGAAACATGAAGAGAACATTGCCACAATAGCTTACTTTGTAGCTCAACGAGCACAGGGTTTTACATAGCAAAGGCATAGCAGTTGAGAGATATGAAATCACATACAAGTTTCTAACTATTATTGAGCAAGCAGACCTTTATGGGGACTGTGGTATTTAGGTGTGTATTTTTCTATACAGATTGAGCCATAACCTACCATTGCCAGTCCATGAGCCTCTACAAACAGCGCTTGCCTATCGTGAACGGATCCTTCAATACTTTTGGACCCACAAGATTGAAGCAGAAAAATCCCTAATATTTAATCAAGGTACATACCAACTCATTATTTAGGTTAAATATGTCATGCAAAGCTTATTTAGTTTTTAAAAATTAAATTATGTAAAAATGCAAACTTTGTGAGTCCTATAATTAAATATGGGGATTGTTTCACAAACTCTACAATTTAACAACTACAACAAAGTACATCAACACTAAATAGTGCCAGTAAGTTAGGTAAATTGTCTTAAATGAGTGTGGGTTGAATATAATTAAGTATTCTATTTCACTTTCATTCTTCACAAAATACAGTTTGAATCTATATCCAAAACACCCATTATCAAAGAACTCAAAGTTTAAAAATTATGTCTGACTACATTCCGTTTGAAATGCAAATGGAGATTATGAACAGACTTCCAGTGAAGTCTTTGCTATAGTTTCATACTGTTTCTAAGTCTTGGAACTCTTACATAGACTCAACCGCCTTCTTCTTTAATTACGGTGTTCGTAAGTCTGTGAATGATGTATTTTATTTAACCTATAATCATGGTCGTTTAGGTTATATGATATATGTTGATGCTAATTTAATCCACACCCCAGCTTTAGCAAACCTCCTTGTATCAAATCTTAAACCTGTTGGTACTTCTAACGGGATTTTGTGTTTTTCATATGGTAATAACATGATGGTTTGTATTGCAAACCCATCAATTGGAAAAAAGGTTGGGGTTTTTGTCCCAACTAGCAACCAGATGGGTCTAAAATTCTTTTAGGCTTTGGTGTCCGTCCTGACAATCTAGACCCAACCGTTTTAAAATTTTCATACCCGTCCTCTGGCAAAGGAAATTGGTCTGTTCATGTACCCTTAGTGCTCTAAGATGGTACCAACTTGACATGAATCGTTTGCCCCACGAATCAATTAGATTCAAACGGTCAACACAAGCTGTTGTTGGTGAATTTATTTATTGGGTAGGTTATGAAAGGGTTTTTGGCGATAGCGGTGATAGTTACAAGCATTACCTACTAGTTTCCTTTGATATGATAAACCACCGCTTTCAAGAAATTGCCATACCAAACCTTTTAATGCGAGGTCTTGATTCTCCGTTATATGTTTCCAAACTTCGAAACTCTCTTGTACTTTCTGGAAATATACCTACACCTGCATACTATGTGTTTGTGTGTTGCCAGTTATCAATTAATGGTGGTTCTATAACATCGTTTCCGGCAATCATGACCATGCCCACCCATCATTTTACCAAATTAATGGGTTTTAATAACCAAGACGAACCTATAGTTGAAGTAGCTACTGTCGACGTTATGGGTCACAGGGTTCAAGTTTACATGGAAAACTCACAATCATTCGAGTATGTGGATATCCAAGGAAATGCTGGTTCGTTCTTCGTTGGTGAGAACTTAGAACCACTAATTCTTGCCGCTCACCCAGATCGTTCACTTTATTGTGCAGGCTAATGTTTATGCAGATTTATGGACTGGAGGTCTTATGTGTTATGTGGATTTGGCCAAGGTTTTACAGACGTGTTGATGTTTGCTTTTTATGATGATGTAACCGTTGTTTCAAACTTGTTGTCTGTAATAACAAATTCTAGTTTCTTTTGGTTTAGATTGTGCGACTGTAATGTTTGACAGTTTTCAGTGTATGATATTATGTAAGTTAGTTTGCTTTTTAGATTTTGCGGGGTACGTGTCTAACGACTGATCGTCCTGTAAATTTTCCATATGCAACTTAGTTGAAACTTGGTGACTTTATTTTTCATTTGCATTTAAAATGTTAAATTATATACAACATAATCTAAAGGTGTTTACTAACACATACTATTTATGTGCCATGTTGGGCTGGTTAAACTGTTACTCGTACCTTATTTATATGCCATGTTGGACTCGTTTATTTGATTCGGGTATGATAACCCATTTACCCATCCCGTTCTTATAAAACATACGAACCCTAATTCATATGGGTTATCTCATCTTACACAACTCAATTTATAAGAACCCTAATACATACCCTAAAACAACAGTTCCATCTTCTTCAATTACCATCAATGTCTACATCCGCATCAAGTATTCGCAGGCGTAGGGTGATTCCAACTCATTGTCAGTGTACAAACCTTTGGTTAGACGTGTAGCTTGGACTGATACTAATCTATGTCAAAGATTCCTTAACTGTTTAAATTCAAACGTAAGTAGTTATTTTCCACTCAATTTTAATTTTCTCTAAATTTGTAAAATATGTAAACTTAGGGTTCTTTAACTCAGTTTTTACTTTTCAGAATGCTGATACTGCTCATTACAATTCCTTTTACTGGATTGATCCAGAGTTGACTAATCCATGGTACATGACTCAAATATTTGAGATGTATCTTACTTTGAATCCTGATGAAAGACATTTGTACCATAATCAAATCACTGCTCAAAATCAACTTAAGAATTCGCAAAATGAGTTTGACGTTTATCAACAAGATATGTAGATGCAGATTCAAAACATGGAGTTGGAAGTTAACAAAAGCAAAAAAAAGCTCGGCTTTTGATCAAGTGTGTCTTGTTTTTGGCTTTGTTGTATGTTTATCTTGTCATGAATTAGACATGGTTTAGGGTGTCTGTAATGAATTTGCAACTTGCTTAATGTAATCTTGTTGTTTGTTGCAATGGATGTAACCTTGTCTGTACTGAATTTGCAATGTGGTGTCCCCATACAAAACACATAAAATACAGATGATAGTGTAACCTTGTTTGGTGAAATGAATTTTCACTAGTTGAAACTTGGTGACTTTATTTTTCATTTGCATTTAACATGTTAAATTATATACAACATAATATAAATTTGTTTACTAATTTCTTGTAATTTATGAAACTAGTAGGTGAATGTGTTTAACTCCAAACTTTAATACTTGTACTTTATTGGTTTGATACATTAACTTCTAAATATACACGAGCTTCAAGAACTATATTACATGAATAACAAAACCAAATGACTTCTCTGAAATTCAAGGTCTTTTTAGTTTATGAAGAATTAGAATACCGTGTGTTACTCCCAAATGATGTCAACTACTCGAATCTAGTTCGTTATGTGAAGAAGAAGTTCAAGCTTGTTGATGGTAACCAAATATGTTTATCCTACAACATTGGTTCTAACCACATCAACATAATTGACAACAATGATGTATGTTATTTTGTGAATGAAGTATCTGGAGAAGAGGTTAAAAAACTATACATCAAACTAGGTGAACCAACCATACAGGTAACTCAGACTTCAGATACAAAACATGTAGACATAGATCTGAACGTTCCAGTGTTTCAAAACCTACATTTTATTCATCAATGGGAAGAAAAAACCCACTTATGTTTGTTCCATTCCCACCCCGTGCACCTACACTAGTTAGTTATTAAATGTTTAAGGGACGGGTATCAATGTAAAGGTCTTAAATCGAGTACTGAACGGTATGGCATGGAATGTGTCCAACCAGATTGTTTTTGGTACATCTTTAGTCGTAGGATTAAGAAATGTACTAGATGGCGAATAATAAACATAAACGACAATCATACATGTTCTAAGACCCAATTCAATCCATATCATAAAAATATTTCTTCCAAATTGTTGAGTAAATTAATAGTACCAAAAGTTAAGGATGTTAAAAAGGTATATACACCAAAGGACATTGCCCATGATGTTAATCTAGAATGGAATGTATACATTTCATACAAGAAGGCTTGGACGGGTAATTAACTCGCATTGGCAGCAACTCAAGGATGTCCTATTGAATCATTTGCTTAGTTACCTTTTTATTGTTATAACTTAAAGAGGGAAAATAAAGGCACTGTTACAGACATTGATACAGACGATGAAGGACGTTTTAAGATGTGTTTCATAGGGTTCGGTGTTGTGGTAAGCATATTCTAAACTGGCTATTTATGTTTTCATTTACTTGTTTTACATTATATTATGATTATTTGGCTATTCTTTTACATTCTAATGCTCCAAAAAATGTGTTATTTCTCAGTAATTACATTAACACATAGGCATAAAAATAGTGAAAATCAATATAATTAATAAAGTCAGAAACCATCCGAAACATAACTTAAATACTTAATAGTTATTACAAACATTCCAAAACAAGGTTACCTTATTCGCATACACATGACATCTAACTTATTTTTTTGGAGTTTTAAACCCAAAAACATCTTCCTTAGTGGGTCCTAATGATCACAGAGCATAATGAGCTTCACATTTTGATGTGGCGCCCCTACAACTTGAATCATTTTTTTGCTTTGGGTAGACGATGTCAATTGGTTTTTCCTGTCTTCCCTCAGTCTGGTTAGGGAATTGCCAATTAAGATCACGACCAGACATGAACTTTTTTAAATTTACACTTGAATCTCCAGAGTCAGTATATGAATCACTGTCTGATAGAGAAGACACATCCACGGATAACCATTTTGATTAATTAAGGTTCTTCTTACAAATTGGGCGGTTTGGAAATTACTTTTGGTTTGATCTATTTTAGCTTTTGATCGGTTATAGATGTAAATAAAGTTGTTTTTAAAATATTTTCAAATATAGTCCCTGTGGTTTTTGATAATTTCTAATTCAATCGCTGTTAAAAAAAAGGGATGACATATGTTGCTTAGTTGTACAATTTTATCACAAAGTTGCCCAGTTATCATTTACTCATTCATTTTGATTAGCGCGAGAGCGCGTTCGAGAGACTTGCGCGCGCGATGATGGGAGGTTTGGCGTATTACTCTTTGGTGTTTGATCTAATTTACTTTATATGATCGTTATAGAATGTAACGAGAAAGGAGAGTTTTTTAGCGCAATATTTGCGAAATATAGTTCCCAGTGGTTTATGATTAATTTAGCAATTCAAACAATCGATGTTCCAAAAAAGGGGCACGACATAATGTTGCTTAGTTTTACGAATGTTTTATCGCCACAAATTGCCAAGGGTATATCATTTATCATTTTTAAACCACATATGTTTATAAGAGGAAAAACATTAACACGTAGTGATTTTTAAAAATATTCTTGTGTTTGGTAATTTATTATTATAATCTTCTGTAATTTAATTATTATAACCTCCCAATGACTTTTAACCGTATTATCTTGTATTAAGATCAAGAGTTTCTTATGCTATACTGAGGGCCGTTGATACAATTAACACAGATTTAGCCCACACTTTGAAAGGAGAATCGTACTTATGGAACAAATCTTGTGGCGTTGGCAATGGATGGAAACAATCAGGTTTAAACCTATTACCACCAGTGTTTCACAATGCTGAAACGCGTGAGTCGTGGACATGGTTTTTCTGATAAAGCTTGAGTAAAGATACGCATAGTTGAAGTACCAAATTTTAAAAATAATATCAGACAGACAATATCAATTACACTTGCAAGTAACATTATTTTTCCTAACTCTTTCATAGTTATTGTTGTCTGTCATTTGTTGATGAATGTAGTATTCAAAGTGATAAGTACAAAGGAGTTATACTGGATAGACATCAAATCGTAACACGTTTCAGATTTTGAAAAACTTATGACTGATATTCATGTTGTGCGACCTGATGCACACCAAAAACTAGTTGAAGCAGGAGTTGAGAAATGGTCTCGGGCAAAGTGCACTGCAAATAGATACAACTATATGACATCAAACTCCGTTGAATCAATAAATGCATTAACAAAAACCGTGAGGAAAATTCCAATAACGTCCCTGATGGATTGGTTTAGACAACTTCTTCAAGACTGGTATTATGAACGTCGACAAAAATATGAAGGTAGAAAGTAATCTTTATTACTAACTATTCAGTTCAAAATAGTATGAAACATATTTTTTCTTACCTTGTACTAATTTAAATGTTAGATACACCGGATGACGAACTTACACCATGGGCAAGTGCGAAGATAAAGTACCGATACTTAAAGAGCTCAAATTGGAGTGTTAGAGGGATCCTAAAGAACGAGTTGTATCAGGTTCGGGACAACCAAGGAATACATACAGTTTATTTGAAGAAAGGTGAATGTACGTGTCGCAGATGGCAGTTATCGGGGTTACCATGTGGTCACGTTTGTGCAGTGGCTAGAGTTGAGGGTTTAACTTCTGTCAACAATTTGGCAAAACCTTGGTTTTTAAATAAAACAATTAAGGGTACATACGCAGGATTGTTTTTTCCTATGACAGATGTTTCTACTTGGGAAATTCCTAATGAAATCCAACAAGTATTGCCACCTGATATGGGTAAGAAACAGTCTGGTAGACCCAAAAACAGAGATCGCATTCGTTCACAAGGGGAGGGACCGATTATTAATAAGTGTGGACAGTGTGGTGTCAAGGGACACAACCGAACTTCTTGTAGTGTACCTTTACCTAAAATACAAGTAAGTATTCAATTATAAAAGATACTTTATATTGTTATTAGTTACAAGTAATGTATACTTACGTTGTAATGTACAGAACATGGTTACAAAGAAACAGAAGTCTACACAGCAGGCAGACACCATGATTATGACGTTTCGGCCTCCTTTTCGGAGTGGGTCGTTACATAATGTCTATGAACAGTACCAGATGTATGAGCCACAACACGTTACAAATTCTACGGAAGATATGTATCACCCGCACCAGGAATACACACATCAGTACTTTATGTATCAGCATAATACTGAATCAGCAAACCTGCACATCAACGGTTTGTCACAGTGGCTAACTCCAAACAACTTCTTAAACTAGGTGGGCCATTACTTTGTGTTATTGTACTTTCAACTACTGTGTGTTAAACTTTGAATTCGGATTTAACGCTAATTTGTTTGGTTATATAACTAAACCAATTTTCCCTAACTTTCATGGGTAATACTAATTTAACAATGAACAGACGAGTAGATATGATTACAAAAGATGTGCTTCTTAATTCAGATTACAAAATACGCAGAAGTACATACAACACTAAGTTGATGGTAATTGTTGTGCACAACATACATATAATGACAACAGACTGTACTTAATATATAGTTTGTGCACAACTACCATCTTCTTACAAAAGATTACATAGATAATAAGTTATTTTTTATGAAACATACCCATACTTATAAGGGAAGATGCGATGAAACATAAAAAGTTACCTAGTTACTTTTTTCCAAATCTTTATCGTCTGTGTTGGAGGATCCAGCTGACAGTGATCCTAAATCTTTATCCTCTGTGTTGGAGGATCCAGCTGACAGTGATCCTTGTTTCGTGACCTGTGAAACTTCATCAACCACATGCACATTCAAACCAATCAAACCACCCAACCTTCGAGTATTGGCTCCACATGCAACTCTTTTCCCAAAACCTTTCCTTAACCTAAAAGTCTTTGAATTGTTTAGACATCTTGACTTTCTAGTAACACTAACCTTATTTCTACCCTTCTTCATCAACAATAAAGGCATTGATTTTCTATTAGCAGGGACTACATCATCCAATACAACATTGTTTGAAAAACATTCCTTATCCATAATTGGAAGTGAATCACCATTCTCAACAACACATTCATGTACCAAATCACACCATGTAGTAGGACCTCCAACATCTATGTGACCATCTAGAGACAAGCCTTCATATTTCCAATTATCATGCAAGACTATCTCATCAGCTACACTGTCACAATGCAAAAAATCCCCAAACAGATTCTTACATGGGAATTCAATACCTTTTCTTCTTGGTTTAATAGGGGGAGTTCTTAGGTAAGGTGAACCAGCTTCTTGTTCTGCCCATTCAACAAGTTCATGAGGAGACATAGCAGAAGCATCTAGCTTTCTTTTTTCATGACTTTTAACTTTAGACTTCACTTCTTCATCAGACGCATCTAAAGTCAAAATTTTAAAATAATATTCTGCTAAGTTCTCAGGGATATGGGCAATATAAAAGTTAACTAAGCCATACTTTTCAGCTATAGCATAAAGTTTTTTCATATCACCATCATCTTCAACAATTGTTAAACCTTCACCTAGGCTGCATCTAGGAGAACAGACAAAGATGGCCCAAATCTGACATTCTAGTTTGTAGGACAACATATCTAGCATCTTAGAGAAAAGCATCTTGTTTGACTTACTTAACTTTAGAGTTAAGGTCTTCCCATGTTCATACCTTAAAGGATATTCACTGAAAACACCATTATAGTGAACTTCAAACACAAAATAATTTGCAGGTACTTCATTTGTCCTGTAAGTTAAAAAGTTACACATATCAATCAATTTGAACAACATAATTAACACAAAATCTAGTTGAAGATAATTCAATACCTGGCAAAATAAGCATAAATAGGGTTAGAAAAAGACTTTGCTGTTGTTAGAGACAAATCCTCCATAGTTGTTTCTGTACTTGTGCACTCTTGAACAAAAAGTAGCTAGTATGTACTTATTTGCTTTAGTGCTAATTTGTACTTCTTTGGTTTATTGGTAAAACAATGTTGTGTGCTTGATATACTGGTATTTAGTGAATTGTTTACATTTAAGTACATTGGGCTACACATAAGGTAAAATGTAGGATAATTTTGTACAAGTTTTAATTTTCAAAAGACATAACACTAACCTTAATGGTATACAAACGTTTATAGAAAAATATTTAACGTTTATACATCAAATGTAATTTTGAATAAACATAACACTAACCTTAAAGGTTTACAAACAGATTAATGTATATAATAAGTCTGGTCTTTCCTAATCATAAACAACTAGTGTTAAATCAAAATGATAAAGCACACCAAAAATATTACAATACTTAATAAATTTTCTTGCAACATCATACAATCTTTTAACATCAAATACAGAAACAGAATGTAACAACTAAGTTTGGTTCCATTGAAATTATAAAATATCAAGATAGTCAAAATCTTGAACTGATGAAGTTGAAGGAGGACTTTAGCAACATGGATGTGTCATCAGAAAAAAATACTCAGCCTGCATTTGAAATTTATAAAAAATTTAAAGTTAGTAAAGGCAACATGGATATTTAACTGGAATTCATTTAGATTAGCAAGTTAATTTACACACCTTCACATTTGATTCCTGAACATCCGCAACCTCAACCATTTTAGCTTTACCATTAATAATGGCTCTTCTGTAATTGGTAACAACCACCTTTTTTTCATTAGCGGGTGTACCGGAGAATTCAGCCATTATTTCCTTCCCCTTGCGCCTTGTCCGTATTGAGTTTCTACCTACCACATCATCATCAACCTCTCTTTCCTTAGTAGGTGTCAAATCAGGGAATTCATCCAACTCATCCATTTTTTCCTTTCCCGTGC
>BQNB010041116.1:11946-46968 GCA_026074375.1 Tanacetum coccineum
C
The DNA here is from genome assembly GCA_026074375.1 of Tanacetum coccineum. NCBI lineage: Eukaryota > Viridiplantae > Streptophyta > Magnoliopsida > Asterales > Asteraceae > Tanacetum > Tanacetum coccineum. The sequence continues at coordinate 11,948 of BQNB010041116.1, forward strand.
TGCATTAAGATCTGAAGGACTGGATAAAACCTATGATAGGTTTCAAAAACTCATCAGCCAATTAGAAATTCATGGTGAATTATCTCTTAGGAAGATGCAAATCTAAAGTTGCTGATAAGTCTACCATTAGCTTGGAACACTCATACTTTGATCATGCGTAAACAAATCTGATCTAGACACATTGAGTATGGATGATTTGTACAACAATTTGAAGGTGTGTAGAGCTGAGATTAAAAGTCAATCAAACTCAAGCTCAAACTCTCAGAATGTAGCTTTTGTATCTTTAGAAAACACAAGCAGTACTAATGAAGCAGTTAATAATGCTCATGAAGTTTCTACTGCTAGTTCACAGGGACAAGCTTCTTCCTTAACTTATGCTGATGATGTCATGTTTTCCTTCTTTGCTAATCAATCTAATAGTCCACAATTAGACAATGAAGATCTGGAGAAAATTGATACTGATGATCTTGAAGAGATGGATCTCAAATGACAGGTGGCCATGCTTACCATGAGGGTGAAGATATTCTTAAAGAAGACATGAAGGAATATGAATTTCAATGGCAAAGAAATAGTTGGCTTTGATAAGACAAAGGTTGAATGTTACAACCGCCACAGGAGAGGTGACTTTGCTAGATAATGCAGGGCACCAAGGAATCAGGGGAATAGAAATAGAGATAATACGAGAAGGGTTGTACCAGTGGAGACTCCTGCAAATGCCTTGGTTATTCAAGATGGGATAGGTGGTTATGATTGGAGCTTTCAGGCTGAACAAGGACTCAAGAACTTTGCTCTAATGGCCTATATATCCCAAGGTTCATCAAGTTCATCAAGTTCAGACTCTGAGGTATATACTTGCTCTAAAGATTGCTTAAAATCATATGAAACTCTTCAAAAATAGTATGATCAACAGCGTGAAGCTCTTAATAAATCTAATCTAGAAATAATAGCTTATCAACTAGGCTTAGAATCATTAGAAGCTAAGAATAGTTGTTCATAAAACATAAGCTGTTTATGAGGAAGACTTTATTTTTGAAATATTATGTAAGGTAAGTAGCTCATTCTATCACAAAGCATAGAAAATCAGTTAAGCATGGCTTTAAGAGAAAAAGATGATTTAAAACTAAAATTAGAAAAGTTTGAAACATCATCTATAAAGCTAACTAAACTGATAAATAGTCAAATAAGTGTTAATAACAAGTCTGGTGTTGGTTTTGACAGTCAAATGAATGAAAATGAATTACATGATTGTCATCTAAATAAAAGTGAAGTGTTTGAAAGTGCATCTGATAGTAGTGTGAATGAGATTGAAGAGGAAAATAATCAAGTAAATGTCAGGTTTAAGAAAGTTGAGGGATATCATGCAGTTCTCCCTCCCTACACTGGGAACTACATGCCCTCAAGACCTGACTTATCCTTTGCTGGATTAGATGATTCTGTCTATAAGACTAAAGTGAGTAAAACTATCACTAGTGTGCCTAGAAATAACTCAACTGCATCTAAGTCTAGTAAGGATAGTTTGGAACAACCCAAAGATGTTAGGCCTGGTGCTCCTATCATTGAAGAGTGGGAGTCTAATAGTGATGATGATTGTGTGATTAGACCTTTAATTGAATAGAATAAACCTAGTTATTCTAAAATTAATTTTGTTAAATCAGATAAAAATACTAGGAAATCTGTTATTGAACAACACACATATAGGCAAGTTGAGAACCTTAGGAAAAGTCAGAGTCCTAGGGTTGATAAAAGAAATTAGAATGGAATAATGACTCAGAAACTAGGGGATGGTTTTGAGTTTAATAAGAAAGCTTGTTTTGTATGTGGAAGTCTCAACCATTTAATAAAGGACTGTAACTTTTATGAGATAAAATGGTTGGAAAATCCGTGTTGAATAATATGGGAATGGTTACTGGTCAAAGGGAAGTTAGACCAGTATGGAACAATGCTTAGAGGGTGAACCACCAAAACAAATTGACTCACCCACATCCTAAAAGGAATTTTGTTCCAATAGCAATTGCAACAAAGTCTGGACTAGTGCCAGTGAATGCTGCTAAGCAAAGCTCTCCAAGAGCAACAACATCAATTAGTACTGCCAGGCATGTTAATACTGCTGCACTTAAACCAAGAGTGAATGATGCATCACCCATAAAATATTCTTATTTTAAAGCACATTCACCATTGAGAAGGTATTTTAACCAAAAATCAGCAGCTAAAACCAATAATTTTAATGAAAAAGTTTATACTGCTAAGGTTAAAAATGTAACTACAGCTGGGCCAGAAGTAGTCGTTAGTACTGCTGAGGGAAAAAGGGAAAATGTTGTTAAGTCCTCAACATGCTGGATTTGGAGACCAACAGGAAAAGTAATTGATCATATCTCCAAAGATAGTGGATCATACATGCCTAAAAGATTTGACTATGTTGATCCTTAAGGCAGACTCAATTCAGTAATGGCTTGGGTCCCCAAGAGAAACTAATTCTCTTATTTTGAGTGCAAGGTAATCCATAATATGCTTTACAGGATCAAGGGATTTTTGACAGTAGATGCTCTAGGCATATGACTGGGAACAAGTCTTACCTAACAATTCAAGATACCTTGAATGGAGAATTTGTTGTCATTAGCTAGAAGTCCCTAAAAGTGAGGTAAATCATTGGTAAAGGTAAAATTAGGACTGGGAAATTAGAACTTTGAAGAGTAAAAACTTTGTAAAAGAACTTAAGTTTAATCTTTTCTCTGTCTTAAATGTGTGACAAAAAAAACAGTGTTCTTTTTACTAAGACTGAATGTCTTATTCTATCTCCTGACTTTAAGCTACTTGATGAAAGTCAAGTCTTGCTTAAAGTTCCCAGACATGATAACATGTACAGTTTTGATCTAAAGAATATTGTTCCTTCAGGAGGTTTGACTTATTTAATTGCAAAGGCTACAATAGATGAGTCTAATTTATGGCATAGGAGGCTTGGTCATATAAACTTTAAAACTATGAACAAACTTGTGAGGGGAAATCTTGTTAGAGGTTTGCCTTCAAAGCTTTTTGAAAATGACCATACTTGTGTTGCCTTCCAGAAGGGAAAGCAACAAAAAGCCTCTGCGTAAACCAGCTTGTGAGCCTCTAATCAACCAACCCTTACAAATGTTGCATATGGACTTATTTGGGCCAACATCTGTAAGGAGTATCAATCACAAGACATATTGCCTTGTTTTCACTGATGACTATAGTAGGTTTTCATGGGTTTTCTTTTTGGCCACTAAGGATGAGACTAGTGGGATCCTTAAAACTTTATTACTGGCATAGAAAACCAAATAAATCATAAGGTTAAAATCATCAGATGTGACAATGGAACTGAGTTTAAGAATAATGACATGAATCAGTTCTGTCAGATGAAAGGGATTAAGAGGGAGTTTAGTGTTGCCAGAACTCCACAACAAAATGGAGTTGCTAAAAGAAAGAATAGGACACTAATAGAGGCAGCTAGGACTATGCTAGCAGATTCATTATTACCTACTACATTTTGGGCTGAAGCAGTTAATACTGCTTGTTTATGTTTCAGAATAAGGTTCGAGTGACCAAGCCTTACAACAAGACACCTTATGAACTATTACTTGGTAGACCACATAGTATAAGCTTTATGAGACCTTTTGGGTGTCCTGTGACTATTTTTAATACTTTAGATCCCCTAGGCAAATTTGATGGGAAGGCTGATGAGGGGTTCTTGGTTAGATACTCTATAAATAGCAAGGCTTTTAGGGTATTTAACACTAGAACTAGGAAGGTAGAGGAGAACCTGCACATAAATTTTCTTGAAAACAAACCCAATGTTGCAGGGAGTGGTCCAGAATGGCTCTTTGATATTGATTCACTGACAAAATCTATGAATTATGAGCCAGTTACTGCAGGAAATCAAACTAATGGTGATGCAGGTATAGAGACAAATGTTAATGCAGGGCAAGCTGGACAGGAGAAAGCATCTGATCATGAATACATACTGCTACCACTCATGCTTTCTAATTCTCCACTCTCTTCAAGTACTCAGAGCACAGATGATAAGGATGCTGATGAGGTACCAGACAAAGGAGATGATGATGTAAGTCAAAGAAATGGTCAAGAAAAGGAAGGAGGAGCTTCAAATAAAGAAGATGACCAGCATGTGCAAGATTTCAGAGCTGAATTGGATAGTTTGCTTGTTCAACAGAAAGAAGGTTATGCTAACAGCACTAACAGAGATAGTACTGCTAGTCCATCTGTTAGTACTGCTGGGCCAAGTATTAATACTGCCAGTGAAAATATTAATACTGGTAGTCCAAATATTAATACTGCTAGTCCTATTCCTAATGATTCAAGTATGCAATCTTTGGAAAACACTGGCATATTTGATGATGCCTATGATGATAGAGAAGTGGGTGCAGAGGCTGACCTTAACAACTTGGAAACCACCATGAATGTCAGTCTTATTCCCACAACCAGAATTCACAAGGATCATCCTAAAGACCAGATCATTGGAGACATAAATTCAGTTACTCAAACAAGGAGGATGACCAAGATTTCTAAAGAACATGCTATGGTCAGTTACATCAAAAAGCAAAGGAGAACAATTCATAAAGATTATCAAAACTGCCTATTTGCCTGTTTTCTCTCACAAATAGAACCCAAGAAGGTGATTCAAGCTTTGCCAGATCCAAGCTAGATAGAAGCAATGCAAGAGGAGCTTCTGCAATTTAAACTTCAAAAGGTTTGGACTCTGGTGAATCTTCCTAAAGGCAAGAGGGCTAGTGGAACTAGGTGGGTATATAAAAACAAGAAAGATAAGAGAGGAATTGTAGTTAGAAACAAGGCAAGACTGGTTGCACAAGGTTATACCCAAGAAGAAGGCATTGATTATGATGAGGTTTTTGCTCCTGTTGCTAGAATTGAAGCAATCAGGTTATTTTTTGCCTATGCATCATTTATGGGACTTATTGTGTACCAGATGGATGTGAAGAGTGCCTTTTTATATGGTACTATTGAAGAGGAGGTGTATGTGTGCCAACCTCCTGGTTTTAAAGATCCATAGTTCCCTGATAAAGTTTATAAGGTAGAAAAAGCATTATATGGTCTACATCAAGCTCCTAGAGCCTGGTATGAAACCTTGTCTACCTACTTATTGGAAAATGGATTTAGAAGAGGCACTATAGATAAGACTCTATTAATCAAGAAGGACAAAGGTGATATCCTGTTAGTAAAAGTGTATGTTGATGACATCATCTTTGGGTCTACAAAGAAGTCTTTATGTGTTGAATTTGAGCAGATGATGCATAAGAGATTCCAGATGAGTTTTATGGGGGAGCTTACTTTCTTCTTAAGATTGCAAGTACAACAGAAGAAGGATGGAATCTTCATCAGCCAAGACAAGTATGTGGCTGATATTCTGAAAAAGTTTGATTTTGTCACTATGAAGACAGCAAGCACTCCTATGGAGACTAACAAGGCATTGGTTAAAGATGAAGAAGCTGACAATGTGGATGTTCACTTATACATATCAATGATTGGATCATTGATGTACTTAACAGCTTCTAGGACTGACATAACATTTGCTGTCTGTGCTTGTGCAAGGTTCCAAGTTACTCCTAAAGTCTCACATCTTCATGCTGTGAAAAGGATCTTTAAAAACCTGAAAGGTCAACCTAAATTGGGCCTTTGGTATCCTATGGATTCACCATTTAACTTGGAAGCTTTTTCTGATAGTGATTATGCTAGAGCTAGCCTTGACAGGAAATCCACAACAGGAGGTTGTCAATTTCTTAGCAAAAGGTTAATTTCATGTCAATGTAAAAAGCAGACTATAGTTGCTAAACTCTTTACTACCGAATTTGCAGGAGTATGTTGTTGCTGCTAATTGTTGTGGGCAGGTGTTATGGATCTAAAATCAAATGCTTGATTATGGGTTCAACTTCATGAACACCAAGATTCACATTGATAATGAAAGCACCATTTGTATTATGAAGAATCTAGTGTTTCATTCTAAAACCAAGCACATTGAAATAAGGCAGCATTTCATTAGAGATTCTTATGAGAAGAAGTTGATTCAAGTAATCAAGATTCACACAGACCATAATGTTGCAGATCTTCTTACAAAGGCATTTGATGTTAGCAGGTTTAACTTTCTGATTGCTAGCATTGGATTACTTAATCTCTGAAGTATTGTTTGAGAGGAGGTATCATTAAGCAGAAGTGGGTGAAGGGTCAGGACAACCCACTAATCCCCAATACACATCCACATTTGCTCAACTCACTAATGAAGAACCAATCACTGTTTTATAATCATATTAACCCAAAAAGACTCAAAAACCTAGGAAAGCCAAAAGGACCACTGAGATATCTCAGTCTAGTGGACCTATTCACCTTTTTGCAGATGAGACTGACTATAAGGAGTGGGAAGACAGAATGGAAAGGGCTGCCACTATTGCTCCTAGCTTAGAAGCGGAGTAGGACGGTGGTAACATCAATAGGACCCAATCTATGGCAACACTTAATGAGCCAAGTCCTTAGGGAACTGGTTCAGGTAGTGGTCCCAGGTGCCAAGATACCATATTAGGAGGTGCAGAAGCTCAAACTAGTTTGAGGCTGCATCTAAACAGTCTAATGATCCATCTCTCTTAAGAGTTAACACACTTAAAAGTGGGGAGGACAGCATGAAACTAATGGAATTGATGGAACATTGTACAAAACTATCTGAATTAGTGAGAAAAAGAAAAGAGAGATATAGTGAGCTGAAAAACAGAAAGAGAGAATTGTGTGATAAAAACAAAAAGAGTGAATTGGTGAGAAAAAGAAATGAGAGATTTAGTGAGCTAAAAAACAAAAAGAGAGCTTGTGAGAATCAAAATTGATGATGGACATGCTTTTTGGAAAGAAATTAGGGTTAATACTGGTGTCTTAAAATTAATGTTGCTCAGCTTAAACTTAATGCTGCTAAGCTTAAGTTAATGCTGTTAGGCTTAATTTACTGCTGCCCGTATTAGTTTATGCTGCTAGGCATTTATTTACTACTGTTAGGCATAAGTTAATGCTGCTAGGCATAACTTCCTACTGTTAGGTTAGTTAATACTGTTAGGCTTAACTTAATGCTGCCAGTTCAAGTTAATGCTGTTGAGGGTGAGTTCATAAATACTTCAATTAAGGGTTTCAATCACTCATTCGTTCGATTTTACACCTTGTTATCCTCTCTAATCATAAACCCTAACTCAATTTCATCTTTAATCATCAAAACCCATCACAATGTCGACCCCAAAGTTTGCTGAAACTCATAATTTAGTTACGTTTTTGGGGAAACCCGAAGTAAGTACTGGGTTTGAGGAAATTATTGATTTTCTAAATGCAAGTTCTGTCCAATATGCGTTATCGGTCAATCCAACCATTTATACTTCCTGTATTGAGCAGTTCTGGACATCTGCTAAGGTCAAAATGGTTAATGGGGAACGACAGATACAAGCCCTAGTCGACAAGCAAAAGGTGATCATCTCTGAGACAAGTATAAAGAGTGATCTTAAGTTGGATGATGCTGCAGGAATAGATTGTCTACCCACTGCTACAATTTTTACTGAATTGGAAAGAATGGGGAATGAAAACCTTACTCAAAAGCTTACTTTCTATAAAGCTTATTTTTTATCCCAATGGAAAAATTTCATTTCACATTACCATACTGCAATCCTGATGTGCTAAGACTACATCCTAGAATTATATTTTGTCTCTAATGGCATCTGCGATCATATTGTTCTTGCCACAAAACCAATAATTTCAACCTTTCTAAGTACATTTTGACAATATGGTGAAGAACTTGGATAGGTGGGGTAAATTTTTAATGTAACCCAAGATTTGTGCAAGTCTTCCTGGATAAACAAGTAGAGGGAATGTCCAAACACAAAGGGGTTTATGTTACACCTTCCCACACCAAGAAGGTGTTTGATAACATAAAGAGACCATGCAAGGGTTTTTCTGGAAGGGTTACACCACTATTCTCTACAATGATGGTTCAAGCTACAGAGACTTGGAGTAGAAGATTCAATGCTCATACCTGATCACCCATTCACACCCATTATTTCTTAACCATCATCATCCAAACCTAAAAAGAAGAAGTCAATGAGAAAAGAAGAAGCCAATGAGACCATGCAAGGGTTTTTCTGGAAGGGTTACACCACTATTCTCTACAATGATGGTTCAAGCTACAGAAGACATGGGTGAAGATTCAACTGCTCCTTCTGATTCCCATTCCACACCCATTATTTCTCAACCATCATCATCCAAACCTCAAAAGAAGAAGTCAATGAGAAAACAAAGGAAAGACAGTGCTCCTACAGAGCCTACTACTGAAGAGACTACTCATGAGGATCATGTATCTACCCCTTCCTATGATCCACCTCAAAGTGGTGAGGATAGTATGTAACTTTCTGAATTGATGAATTTATGTACCAGCCTACAAGAGAAGGTGCTTACTTTGGAGAAAGCCAAGACTGCTCAAGCAAAGTAGATTGCTAGCTTAAAGAAGAGAGTCAAGCAATTAGAAAAGAAAAGGAAGTTAAGAACTCTAGGGCTCAAGAGATTAAGGAAGATTAATTCAACTAGCAGGGTAGAATCCTCTAATGATGTCAGTTTGGGTGCTCAGGAGGATGCATCCAAATAGGGAAGAAAAATTGCTGATGCAGAAGTGACTCTGGTGGATGAGACTCAAGAGATGATGACAACTTGATGTTTGATACAGGTGTGTTGGAAGAGCAGGAAAATGATATTGCTAAAAAGGAAGTTAGTGCTGCTGATCCAGTTACTACTACTGGTGAAGTAGTTACTACTGCTAATGTTGAAGTTACTACTGTCAATGCTCCAATAACAACTATTGATGAGTTTACTCTGGCTCAGACTCTGCTGCTACAACAACTACAACTACAAGACCCAAGGCTAGAGGGGTTGTAGTTCAAGAGCCAAGTAAATTCAAAACAACATCATCATCATTACAAGCATCACAACTTCCACAAGCTAAAGACAAAGGCAAAGGAATAATGGTGGAGCCTGAAGTGCCATTAAAGAAGAAAGATCAAATTGATCTTGATGAAGAAATGGCTAGAAATCTTGAAGCTCAGTTGCAAGCTGAACTTATTAAAGAAGAGAGGCTTGCAAGGCAAAAGGAAGAAGAAGCCAACATAGCTTTGATTGAATCATGGGATAACACACAAGCTATGATGGAGTCAGACATTGAATTAGCTCAGAGGCTACAAGCAGAAGAACATGGAGAAATAACCATTAAAGAAAGATCAAGATTGTTTGTAGAGCTCATGAACAGAAGAAAGAAACACTTTGCAAAGCTTAGAGATGAAGAGATAAGAAGAAAGTCACCTACCAAAGCTCAAAAGAGAAATCAAATGTCCACCTATTTAAAGAATATGGCTGGATACAAACATAGTCAGTTGAAGAGCAAAAGCTATGATGAAATCCAGAAGTTGTTTGATAAGGAAATGAGAGTAAATACTTTTGTGGACATGAATTCAGAAGTAGTGAAAGGCAGTGAGACAAGAACAGAGGAAAGCTCTAAAAGAGAAGGGGTTGAACTTAAATCTGATATGTCAAAGAAGCAGAAGATAGATGAGCATGTAGAAGTTGAAAAAGATGATCAAGAGGAGGCAGAGATGAAAAGGCATATTGAATATTAGTTAGTGTTGTTGAGGTAGCAAATTTGATGCTATACGCATCTAGCTTACTAAGCTCCAATGATTGTTGAATACCAGATTGATAAAGATGGAAGGATGGGATACTTTAAATTGATAAGGGCTGATGGAAGCTCAAAAAGGTATTCATCAATGATAAAGATGCTTTAAGGTATTGATAGAGAAGACTTGGAGACCCTCTGGAAGTTGGTTAAAGCTAAACATGAGAATACAAGGCTAGAAGATGATTATGAAAGAGTGTTATGAGGTGATTTGAAAGTAATGTTTGAACCTGACATAAAGAGTGAAGTATGGAGAAATCTACAAGGGTATAAAGTGACTGTTTAAAAGCTGTTTGATAATTGTGGAGTGCACTTTATAAGGTTTAAAAATCTACACATCTTTATGTTGGTTGAGAAAAGATATCCCCTTATACCAATAACAATCTTAAACATGCTGAACAAGAAGCTTCAAGCTGATCGTTGAAATAAGATGTGTTATCAACTACTTAAGCTTATGACAAAGCAGGAAAAAGGTCAATGAAGTGTTTGAATGCATCCTCCTGGTGATGGTGAAGACTTATAATGAAACTTGAAGATTTAGAAGATGAACATCAAGTTTATGGGAGGATTGTTGGGTTTAAAAGACTTCAAGATGATTCTTAGAGTTATTACTACTCAGTTATAACTGCTGAGCTATATTTCAGACTGTGGAAGGACGTAATGTTGTCATTGATGAGATCCAAAGAATATCCATGAGTGAATGAGTTATTAAAGGTGATTGGTAAGAACAAAAAAATACTTATGAAGATAAGTATTAATTTATTTGTAAAATAGAGATTAAGTATTAACCATTCAATTTGTATAAGAGATTATGTTTACTTATAGAAAAGATCATAATCACTTGACACGTTTGATAAGCCCATTAAGGTTTCCTTAGTGTATAAAAGGAACCCTACTATATAGATCTAGATATCAATCAGTTTTTCACATAGTTTTCATATTAGTATTTTGCATAGCAATCATAGTTAGTATTCATAGCTATTTTGTAATTCAAAATAGTGTTCAATATATTGAAAGTTTAGTAAAGATCTTGTTTTACTGTTTCATTGTTCTTCTTAGTATTACAAACTAGATTCCGCATAGTTTGTGATATTCTCAATCTTAGTTTCTACTATAGTTGTCTTGGATTTATCCAATATAACTAAGCTTTAACAAGCTAAGTAAGATCTATTCAAAATGGATCAACACTTGAGCTTAATTGGCCTTTAATCTCAGCTTCATACACCTTTAAATTATTGTACAAATCATTCATGCTCAATGTGTCTAGATCATATTTGTTTCTCATGATTAAAGCAATATTGTTCCAAGCTGATGGTAGACTTCTCAGCAACTTCAGATTTACATCTTCCAGAGAGATAACTTCACTATGAATTTCCAATTGGCTGATGAGTTTTTGAAACCTATCATAGGTTTTATCTAGTCCTTCAGATCTTAATGCAGCAAAATTCTCATATTGCTGCTTCAGAATGGTTTTTTGCATTTTCTTTGATTCTTTGTTGCCTCCAAACCTGGCCTTGATTGCTTCCCATAAGGTCTTTGCATCCTTGATTCCATGAAACTTTAATAGGTGCTCATCAGGATTGGCCAACAACAGAGTGCTTTTTGCTTTCAATTCATTCTTTCTTAGTAGCTTTTGTTCAACAGTTTTAGGAGGAATGGGACCTTCAGTACCAGCACTAGCTGATGCAATAGTAAGTGCATCACCATTCACAATAACCTCCCAAAGAGAATAATCAGTGTGAGTAAGATATTGCTCCATTCTCATGCTCCATAGATCATAGTCTCCTAATTTGAATATAGGAAGTTTTAGTGTAGACACTGTTTAGGTAGTTTCTGACTGTGATTCCATCTTCTCTTTGATTATGAGATCTTGTGTAGATATAGTGTTCTTCTTATTTAGAGAATCTCAACAAGCTCTGATACCACTTGTTTGATCCCTTCTTGATAGATCTTACTTAGCTCGTTAAAGCTTAGTTATATTGTATAGATCGAAGACAACTATAGTAGAAACTAAGATTGAGAATATCACAAACTATGCGGAATCTAGTTTGCAATACTAAGAAGAACAATGAAACAGTAAAACAAGATCTTTACTAAACTTTCAATATATTGAATACTATTTTGAGTTACAAAATAGCTATGAATACTAACTATGATTGCTATGCAAACTATGAATACTAATATGAAGACTGATATCTAGATCTATGTCGTAGGGTTCCTTTTATACACTAAGGAAACCCTCAATGGGCTTACCCAAAAACGCCGTCAAAGGTGATTATGATCTTTTTTATAAGTAAAACATCAATCTTTAAACAAATAAGTTTTTACATATTTCTTTACAAATTAAATTGATTACTTTATCTTCATTAAGTATTCTTGTTTTCAATCAACCTTATACTCTTCTCTAATATGTTTTGATCTCATCTCTAACAGCATTAATCCTTCAGTAGTTGTAATTCCTCCAGAAAGTTGTAACTGAGCACAAAGCAACATTAACTTACTTAGAAGTTTATACTCTAGCTGTATAACATACACTGGCAGTTACTACTTTAGTGCTAGCAGCATTAACTACTTAGTATATTTGTAGTCTTAGTCTTAACTTCTACTAGCAGCAGGAAACTTTACTAATAACAGTCTAAATTATCTAAACAGTAGTAACTAGCAGTAGGAACTTTTTATATACAGTATTAACACTTAGATAATTTACATTAGTAATTAACAGTAGCACTAAGTTATGCTTGACAACACTAATATATACCTAAGCAGTAGTAACTCTAAGGCCGATTCATTTGAAGTATTTTAATCCCAACATTAAACTTAACAATTAGTAAGAGCTATACAGGCTTAGTAAGAAAATAATTATAAAAAAAAAAAAAAAAAACAAAATTTAAAATTAAACCCTTCGGAGGATGAGGAAAGAATTATGATGTACTCGTGTGCGCGTGAGTGATGGTGGTGGTGTGGGTACTGTCAGAGGTGGTGGTGGGTGTTGTGCCGGAAGTGGTGTGGAGAAGGAGGTGGTGGTGGGCGACTTGTCGTGGTCGTGGTGGTTTTTCTGGTTGCAATCGATCGCCGATGGTGTTTGGTTTGTGTAAAGTTTTTTTTGGTCTAAGAGTTGGATACCAGATCTGCTTTTTGGTATCTTTAAATCCCCCGGCGACATTCCCGGGCGACATGTCGCCCGGGAAAGGTAATGATTTTGTCGTTTAGCGATATTGGCGCGATAATAAAAAATTTGGTGGGTCACTATCCCCGGCGACATGTCGCCCGGGAATGTTTTTCTCAGTTTTTAAAATAACTATTATTTCTAAAATATATTTTATAAATAACAGTTTATAAAATATATAATTATTATTTATAATAAATATTTTTATAAAATATATAATTATTATTTATAATAATTTTTTAAAACCACACAAGAAACCGAAATGTTTTTTTTAGTATTTATATAATTATATATTTAAAAAAAATAATTTTAAATAATAATTATATATTTTATAAGTATCTTTATAAATTATTATTTATAAAATATATTTTATATATAATTATTATTTACAATTATTTTTTATAAAATATATAATCGGTTCGTTTCGGCTGGGTCGGTCCGGTTTCTCGGTTCGTTCTGGTCGGTTCGTATATAATTATTATTTAAAATTATTTTTTATAAAATATATAATTATTAATTATATTATTTATGTTTCCTCGTGTTCAATCTCCCGGGTACGGTCCGATGTGCTATCGTTGTACATTAGATGTTAAACGGATGAGTCGATATGTTATCATGATACATTAGGTGTTTAACGGACGAGTCGATATGGTATCGTTGTACATTAGATGTTCAACGGACGAGTCGATATGGTATCGTTGTACATTAGATGTTCAACGGACGAGTCGATGTGTTATCGGTGTACATTAGATGTTCAACGGAGGAGTCGATACGCTATCGTTGTACATTAGATGTTAAAAGGATGAGTCGATATGTTATCGTGATACATTAGGTGTTTAACAGAGGAGTCGATATGCTATCGTTGTACATTAGATTTTCAACGGACGATTCGATATGTTATCGTTGTACATTAGATGTTCAACGGAGGAGTCGATGTGTTATCCTTGTACATTAGATGTTCAACGGAGGAGTCGATATGTTATCATTGTACATTAGATGTTCAACGGAGGAGTCGATATGTTATCGTTGTACATTAGATGTTCAACGGAGGAGTCAATGTGTTATCGTTGTACATGAGGAGGGTGTTTGTTTTTGCGTTATAGAAGTGATTTTTTGATTATCACGTCTAGAAAACTCAGATAATCAATTAGTAGTGTTTGGCAAAGTATAGGTAATAATCACTTTTTTGCGTTTTGGAGGCATCATAACGCCATTTTGCAACTGGAACCTATGCCTTGCTTTTTGAAAACGTACTTTTCCTTTTGGCATTAATTTACCAATTCACCCCTAAGCATTTAATTTCTAATACCCTCTTTTTATAAGTATAGAATATTTTAGTGGTTTTTTTGTCATTTCACTTATTAAACTATTAAATCATCTAATTTGCCAAACACTTATAAAACTGATTATCTAATTATTGCGTTATCATACAACATAATCAAATCCAAACACTACATTTCTAAATCACGTTTTGTAACAGCTGATTATCTAATTATTCATTTTCAAAACGAATAATCTATTTTCAATAAGCAATCCCAAACACCCCCTAGATGTTCAACGGACGAGTCGATGTGTTATCGTTGTACATTAGATGTTCAACGAAGGAGTCGATATGCTATCGTTGTACATTAGATGTTCAACGGACGAGTCGATATGTTATTGTTGTACATTAGATGTTCAACGGAGGAGTCGATGTGTTATCGTTATACATTAGATGTTCAACGGGGGAGTCGATATGTTATCGTTGTACATTAGATGTTCAATGGAGGAGTCGATATATTATCGTTGTATATTAGATGTTCAATGGAGGAGTCGATGTGTTATCCTTGTACATTATATGTTCAACGGAGGAGTCGATGTGTTATCGTTGTACATTAGATGTTCAACGAAGGAGTCGATATGCTATCATTGTACATTAGATGTTAAACGGATGAGTCGATATGTTATCAGGATACATTAGGTGTTTAACAGAGGAGTCGATATGCTATCGTTGTACATTAGATGTTCAACGGACGAGTCGATATGGTATCGTTGTATGTTAGATGTTCAACGGACGAGTCGATGAGTTATCGTTGTACATTAGATGTTCAACGGAGGAGTCGATATGTTATCGTTGTACATTAGATGTTAAACGGATGAGTCGATATGTTATCATGATACATTAGGTGTTTAACTGAGGAGTCGATATGCTATCGTTGTACATTAGATGTTCAACGGACAAGTCGATATGTTATTGTTGTACATTAGATGTTCAACGAATGAGTCGATGTGTTATCGTTGTACATTAGATGTTCAATGGAGGAGTCGATATGTTATCGTTGTACATTAGATGTTCAACGTAGGAGTCGATATGTTATTGTTGTACATTACATGTTCAACGGAGGAGTCGATGTGTTATCGTTGTACATTAGATGTTCAACGGAAGAGTCAAATAGGAAACAAAAGAAGTGTCTCGATCTCCGGTGAATTATTTCCTTCTTGATCTTCCTATTCGCGATGATTCTCAGCTATCGTTGTACATTAGATGTTCAACGGATGAATCAATACTCTCGCCAAAAACTCCCGCCAAATACTCCTGCCATATACTCCCGCCATATACTCCCGCCAAGTACTCCCTCCAAAAAACTCTTTTTTACCATAAAAGCAGATATTATCCTCACAACCACCAACATATCAAACTACTCTCTTCGCATACAACCACAACAGATCAATCTATTATTATTGGTGTTGATGGTGCCTTATGAAGCTTTTGGCGTTCCTTGTGGATCCGAGATGTAGTTTTGCGAGGAATCGGCTAAACCTAAAGCCGTAGTAAACTATACAATGCATGTCCATGATCAAGGCGTGAACAATCACATTGGTTTTTTGTGTAATATATAATTAATGTGGTAGTGTTGTTAAAAGATTATTATCTTTACTTTCTTTAACGCTCTGCAATACTCTTTCGGATGTGTTTTTTTTTATGGAAAGAGCGAAGAGTCTGTCTACTGGTTGGTTCTTCTGGCTGCATAAAGACTGTAATTATTCTCCAGGAAATCTTTATCGGCTCTAAACTTATTCTACAGGGCTTCAGCAACCTCAAAGTTATTCTACGGGATCTTCAAGGAAATGCAGAGAAATGTAGAGTGCTCAAACTGCAAGCATTTGCTTGATAAGATAACGGTACTCGAGGCAATGTTAGAAATGTATAAGAATCCGAAACAACACACATTTAATTCAGCTGCTCAACTTCAGGAAGTTTACAATGACATGGGAAAACTTGATTTGGAGTAGTTTGTCATTTGGAATGTAATTCGTATGCTTTAAGTGTCTGTTTGTAAGTCTCGTATGATTATCAGTCTAATATGTTTAAGTGTCTGTTTGTAACTCACGTATGATTATCGGTCTTAGACCTCGCTTGTGTTACTACAAGTGGTATGTATAATATTTAACTAAATGAATGTTTGTTTTTGTGTTACTTGACGAATGTGCATCTTGAAAAAGTATACGGTATATCATGTTCAACTATAGAAGGGTAGTGCATATCCTGACCGAACCGAGAAAATGAAGTGCTTTTCTTATATAGTTATTATTTATCAAATATATAATAATTATTTTTATAAATAATAATATATAATTATAAAATATATATTCTATAAATAATACTGATTTAAAAACTGTATATTTTTTTATTAAAATGTTTCCCGGGCGACATGTCGCCCGAGAAAGGTTTTATTAAAAAAAAATATATTATATATATTAAAAACTGTGTAATTTATTATTAAAAATATTCCCGGGCGACATGTCGCCCGGAAAATTTTAAAACACGTTAATTAACACTAATCACAACCCTTAAACATTCACGTGAATTATTTTTTTTAATAAACACTTTCCCTGTCCGGGAAAGATGAGCGGGAAAAATTGCCGCCAAGATTTTCGTTGATGTTTTGGTCAAATTTTATACCAACTTATCCCGGGCGACATGTCGCCCGGGAAAACTTTTTCGAACTTTGACTAAAAAATCTATCAGAATTTGTGCCACGTCGGACAGACTTTTGTCGTTTAGTGGGTTTTCTCGGGCGACAAATGTCGCCCGGGAAAACTTCGTCACCTGTTCTACTTTTTCTTGTAGTGACGTACAACCACTAGTCTGCCACCTGATAAGGTTCCTTTGTTATAGATCTAAATATTTTTTATATTTTTACTCTCAAGATATGTTTGTTTAAGATCTAAATTCGATTCTGAGGTTTAATGTTTAACTTTTTATTGTTTCAGGGGTCTGGTCAACATGGGCATGGATTTGATGGGCTTCCAAGTTGCAAATCTTGTTTTCTTATTCCTTCCTCACTTTGTAGATCTAAAAATATGAGTTTAATTTGTTTATAAGTATACATAGATACCCATAATCAATTTATGTAATAGTTGTTAATTATTAATATAAGATGTATTCTAATGTCTGGCTTTTAGTGTTCGGTTGTTTAAAGAGACACCTAGATGCTAGAATAATCAGTTCGACACTTGCAGATCTTGAGAATTGTTCATGTGGTAAATGGTTCTGTAATATCTTTCTAACAACTCTCAAAAAGGTGAATTACAATTACAATAAATATAATATATAAAAATGTTTCATTTTTAGAGCGGTTGTTGTGCACCGCTATATAAAAGTAAATTACAATAAATATGACATGTAAAAAGTCTATCTTTTACCGCGGTTTAAAACCGTTTTAAATAAGCAATCCTATCTTTTACAACCCTCTATTAAACAACGGTTGAAAACCGTTTTAATAAACCTCTTTTAACCGTTTCAATAAATATATTTTGTAGTAGTGAGAAATCCCATTTCTAAAAAGAATTTGGTTACAATAAGCGATGCGATTACTTGTGCCCTTAAAAACAAACAAGAGAAATCCGCAATAAAATATACAGTAAATACACCCGGGAAAACACGCCCACCACAACGCACGTGCCGCTATCCCGCTTGTACACACGCGCGTATATAGAATGGCGGTGTTAACGCGCTCCCTTTTAGCGGGTTGTATCGTTTCGTGCTAAAAGGTAAACTCTTCTATCCTTGTTAATTATTAGTATTCTACATGTAATCTTTAATTACGCTGCGTACTCGTGTTAATTTATTGATTAATTTAGATCGTAAATCCAACATTACTTCGCAAAAAATACCAAAAATTGCATTTAGGTGATGAGATTTAAGGAAAGGTTTATCTATCTATCATAGATTTATGTCATATAGGGAGGCTATATAGTAGAGTAGAATGATAAGCAAGAGGACCCCACACCTAATAATCAAGGGTTTGGCGGGTGGGTTGGTAGAAGTGTTGCACACATACTCCTCTATCACAACTCTCTGTCATTTGAATAAGATGTGATTATATCAATGATTGAATTTGGGCCTACTCCAAATTAAGACAAAAACTACTATCTATATATCTATAATACAATCCTCAAACATTTGATCAGTGTTCATCTACAGTGGTCAAGTGTTTAACTTGGGCCTTGGGCTCATTTGGCTCGGCCCAAGTTTTTTTTATTTTTTTTTTGGCTTACTTTGGCCCGGCCCAAGTATTTTTTTTTTTAAAGTTTAAGCCCAACATCTACCCCATCTTTTTTTTGGCCTCTACTTTCGCCCGGGCCGTAGTAATTTTTGTTTTTTTATAAGTTCTAGTCAACATCTAGCCCAACTTTTTTCCCCACCTTCTTGCGCTTATAAATAAGAAGGAAAAAAAAATACGAGACGGCTTTTAATTTTTCTATATTACAAATCCTCAAACATTTGAACCACGTTTCATCTACAGTGGTCAAAGTGTTGGACTTGGGCCTTGGGTCATTTGGCGGCCAAGTATTTTTTTTTTTTTTTTTTTTGGCCTCTACTTTGGCCCGGCCAAGTATTTTTTTTTTAGAAGTTTAAGCCCAACATCTACCCCAACTTTTTGTGGGCTCTATTTTCGCTACGGCCCAAGTAAATTTTTTTTTTTTTTTTAAGTTGATTCAAAAATCTACGCCCCACAAACAAAACTTTTTTCTCCTTTTTTTTTTTGTTTTCTTTCCCCCTTTTTTCCACACCGCCACATGGTTACTTTTCACTTGGCCAAAAAAAAAACAAAGTTTTTATATTCCCTCCCACCCCAACTTCTTTCGCTAAACAAAATAAGATGAGAAAAAAAAAAAAAAATTACGAGCGTGCTTTTATTTTAACTATTTACAACTTTCTATCAGCCTGGGGTCAAACAAAAAAACGTTATGAGACAGA
This sequence comes from Tanacetum coccineum, assembly GCA_026074375.1. Lineage (NCBI taxonomy): Eukaryota > Viridiplantae > Streptophyta > Magnoliopsida > Asterales > Asteraceae > Tanacetum > Tanacetum coccineum. The sequence goes on from BQNB010041116.1 coordinate 31,088, forward strand.
AAAAATAAATCCGCACAAATATAACATAAAGAAAGAAAGAAAAAATGCGCGGCAGTAATGCTGCGATTATCTTTTACTATGAGAAAAAACTATTAAAATTGAGACCCGAAAAAATAAACACAAACAAAAAAAAGCCTCGAACAACGCTAGCGCGGCAAAAATTACCGCCGCAGCAATCGGTTCAATGCGGGTAATTTCTGCTTGTACTATACTATGGATGAATGATCTCAATTATCATGCAAGCCAAAGATGTGAGTACAATGTTATGATTGAAGTCTACAAGATGGAAATGGATGATATTCGTGATCTTTCTAAGAACGTAGGAATCGAAAAATCAAGGTGGTCAAGCTTTGTGTGTCATGATTTAATTGGATACAGGGAGTCTGAAGTTACTTAAGAACTAGATTTATTTATCTACATGATTACAAAATGTAATCTGGTCCTCTACACTTTCTTAAGAACAGAAAATCTAGTTATTAATCTATGGATTCTTAAGTTTGGTTATTTTGTGATAATATGGCTTGGCCATGATTCAGTGAGAAGTTAAAAACAATTCGTCTAGACTTTTGTTTAAGATATTCAAACTAACATTATCATATTCAAATCAAACTGTTCATGTCAAGTTAAGTTTAAGTCATCTACTAAGAATCTAAAATTTTCTTTGAACTCAAAAGCTTTCCTGGTTTTCTTCTATCAAAATGAGTTTGTTGTTTGACCAACAAAAATCCGTTACCGTTAAGTTAAATTGCTTGGCTGAGATGCTTATCTGCCCTACAACTTATACAATATTTCCAATCAAAAGGTCGGCTCTGTTTCTATTGAAAAGTTGTATATGTATCACAAGGTTATCGCCAATTTACTGTGTCTTTTTGTACAAGTGCGATGAATATGTCATAGGCACGTGATGTTCACAAGGGGAAAGTTAATATCTCCCTGCCATTTATGATACTCTTATTCTAAAACAAAGTGTTTCGTTACAGTGACCGCGTTTGCATCACTTTTTATGATTAACACTTAGTCTAAATCTTTGAATATTAAGTTTTTATTACTTCAAGCTAGGACAAAAAAAAAAAAAAAGCTATGGACAAAAAAAGAAAATGCAGATGGTGATGCATGGTCCCTTGGTGGTTGCACAGGTGAAATGGTTAAGGGTACGTGGGTCAGATGTCAAGACCAAGTGATTGCGGGTGTAGTGCCTTTGTCGGGTGCATCATGGCGTGACTTGGTAGTTTGTGGTCCTTGTGTTCTTCCTCGCATGGCCGGGCTATTATTCTGTTGTGGTCCATAAACATATGTTCTTGCGAGTATATTGTAATTAAGCTGAATGTGATGCTCTTGATATCTTAATGGTGCCACCTATATTTTGTTTTACTTGATTAAAAAGTATACATTCCATGATTTCTATAAGTAAACTATAATGTTTGATCAGACAACCTGTCTTTTACTTTAGTTTTCAATTGTAAGTTTCTATAGAAACATTTGATGTGAAAGTGATAAACCTCTTTGCAAATTACATCACATTTCCATGTGCTCCACAAAGTGTGGAAAAGCTCATGCTCAACGCTAGTTTGTTGTCAAAAGTAAAATCACCAAAGGCAGAGATAAGATATTATGGTTGTCCTGAAAAGATAGTAATCTGTATTTTACAGTACATAAAGTGCGTGTCTAGATTGCCCAATAAATGTTTGTGAGTGTGTGATGATTTAAAATCTAGAGTAAGCGTTGTGATCTTTAATGCTCGTTTGACAAGCAGTTTATCTTTTTTACGAAATGCTCATTTCGAATGCTAAAGTATTTAGGAGCGTTGGACATACACAGTATGATTACACGTACAGCTACGTTACCAAACGTTTTTATAAAGAAAAACTCCTACTACTACAAACAACAACTACTACTCATTGCTAATGCTAAACGATACTGCTCACTGGTACTCCTGCTACTTTTTCCATACACTCAATTTGAAATAAGAATATAGTGGGAAGTAAAAAGATGGTGAAAGTTAAAGTGGTTCTATCGTAGTTGGTGAAAGGCAAAAGACATAATTATTATGATTCTATCGATCGTGATCGATCTTCTTCAGTCCACATCAATAGCTATATAGTGGAATCCTACTATGTCTTGTTCATTCTAATAAGAGATATTCTCATCGCAAACATCGTGAAATACCTTTTTCATTCTACACACTATACTCGCAAGCATGCTTAATACTATTGTCGTTTTCGCTATTCGAGTTAGAATGACTAGAAGAAAGATTTGGACAATGCATATGTACGTTCGCAAAAGAGAGGTTAAACCTAATTAGTCGTCGCCAAATTAAAACATAAAAGAGTTTCTATTTATATGCATTTACGATTTATGTTCAACCGAATAAAGTTCATTTGGATTAATCATGTTAGGACCAAAATTAATCATCTTATCAGATATTTTAGTGGTACTGTGATAGTTCTGTGATTTCAATATATACAGTTTTTCCCGTTTTAAAAATTCCACTAACATATTGTTTTTGTTTGTTTTGACATAAAATCGCCTCGCAGGGACGCTCGTGGAGATGAAGTTAAAATCTTCTCTCATGTTTAGGAAAACTAAACTCGATCGGCTTGTAAATGGATGAATATGATCCCTTGAACATATGAATTGTTTGTAACTTTTTCTAGCTCCTTGCTATCTTGATACAATATTGCCGTTTGAAAAACACCAATGTTACGGTTATATTGTTTCTTCCACATTGTTAAGATTTGGTTGATACATTATTTAAAATCGACTAAACTTTGTTGAGCTAATTTGAACTAACCATCCCTTCATTTTGGTACGGAATTAAACAAAGAACTGAATGGGTTTTTTACATCCCTATTCAGCTTACGCAAGAGGACAAAACTGATTGAGTTAATAGTTAGCAAAAAAACGTGGCCCAATAAGCCCAACTGAAAAAAATTAGTTTAATAATAAAATTTACACAAAAAGCCCCTCAAGTTTTTATTATTTACGTTTACGACTTTTTTATATAACAAACTTTATTTATCAAATATCTAACAAATACGTAGCGATTTTTTTAGATAAAAAATAAACCGACATAAAGACCACTGGATTACGAACAAAACGAACCCAATATTGATATGCTTCAGACGTGCGTACCATTTTATAAAAAATGTTGAAGTATACTATATACGACTTTTTTATATAACATAATTTATTTATTAAATATATCTAACAATCTAACAAATACATAAAAATCTTTCAATTATGAACAAAACGAGCCTAATATTGATATACTTCAGACGTGCGAATGATTTTATAAAAAAAGTTGAATTTTAGTATATGTTTTTAGAAAGAAAAAAAAAACTTTCAAAACGCACCCTTTGCCTACGTGATACTTTTTTTTGCGCAAAAGGTGAATTATTTAATTAATAACAATTGGTATACTGGTTACAAAGAAATACTGCCTAATCTATCATAGCAAACTAAAATAAGAAAAATACAAAACAGAGGATCTCTGATGCTTCTATACTAGATACTCTAAGTCCTTACAAACTTTCTCGGACAAGCTATAACTAGAACTTTAAAATCCAATCTTTAATGGCAGACTATCATATTCACCTTTTAATCACCATACCATACTTTCTTGACTACATTTCCCAACACATGAATCTCACAAATCATTCAACCAATAACCACAGTGACTATAGAGATCATGGCCAGGCATCATCAAGCAAAGTATAGCTTTCCCATTCACACAAAGTGAAGGGCTCTACCTCACCAGCTACATTTCCAAACCATTATCAATCAACCCATCTTTGGTAGCTTCCCCTCACCAAACCTGGGTCAATAGACAAGAGGGAGTGGCATCACTGGCAAAAGAACACCCATCTTCACTTAGAATCATCCATCCTCATTTGATAGTATATAAAGGTTATACACTATCCTCCTAGACCTCTTTCACCAGCAGGTAGTCCTTCCTTATGGTACATCATCCAGGATTAGACCTCTCACTTTTCATCAACTCAACCCCACTTTCTCCCAAGGCCAAGCAAGGAATGAGAGGACTACTAGGTAAGTACAGTCAAACCCAGATGACTCAATGATATTAGAAACTAACCCACTAAAGGTCTGCAAATATGCCATACAATGTAGAGCATTCCTTTTATTACTTGCAGTTGCATATTCTTTGTCTCCCAAACATGCCTTAGACAGAACACTATTTAGATATCTAATACATTCTTTCATACCATATCAGCAATAAAGCTTTGTTCCTTGTCTTCAGTAATGTTCATCTTTACTTGCCATCTATCAGAGACTCTTGTTATTTGTGGGGACTCTTTCACTCTCAGACTAGCAAGTCTAAGTCTTATAGTATTTGTTATTTCCTTAACCAAGCACTCCCAACTCTTTTTTTTCATTGGTAAATGCCCTTTTGTTCCTTTCTTGCCAAATGTAATAAATGCTAGCAGCAAGAACCAATCTTCTGAGGATACTTAAAATTGATTTATTACACTTTAGAGAACTGATCTGATATACTATCTCCTCCCAGCAATGGTTTAGCTTGGCCTGGAACATTCTTTCCTTCATAGTATTCCACACTTTTTTGGCATACAAACATTCAAAAAATAGATGTTTGATACCGTCATTAACTTCATTACATAAACTGCACTTCATTTCCACTCCTGGAACCCATTTCATCAATTTGTCTTGTGTTGCCAATCTCCCTTTTATAGCTAGCCAGAGTAAAAATGAGTGTTTGGGAATACTGTGAGATAACCAAACCAGACCATACCATGGTACTTTTTGGATATAGGGAATGTAGTCTTTCCAAATGTAACACCCCCAAAATCAGGTAGCAGTGGAATGGTAACAATGTGGTGCTACGTTAAAGTACAACAATCAAGATATAGGAAACGACCATAAATGGACGTTTAAGACAAGATTTCATTCAATGCCATAGCAAAATATCAGAGTTTATACATTAGGTCCCATATATTTTAAAAGAGTAATAAACATTTCAAGTACATATTTAATTAAACAAAAGCTTCATAATACCAAAAGATGACTTAAGTTTTTAAAGATAATAAAAGTTGCATTTAATATAGATAAACACAGAATCCATCTTCATTGATATCCGTCACGGCTCCCGTCCAATCTTCATACCCTAGGACCTGAAATTACATGCTAAAAGTCAACACAAAGGTTGAGTGAAATCATAGGTTTATCGGTAAAAAAGGTGGACCACAAGATCGAAGTAATAGTAGACTCTGAAACACATTCAGAAGTCCAAAACGTTTATTATTGCACTAAGCTCATGACCCCGAAGCCTTAACTAGATTTGTGCCCCAATCAGAATATAGGATGCTTGCCAACAACCTAACACCTCTCAATGTTAAATGCACCTTGATCAAACTAGTGACCCAAGGAAAGGTGGGGATTGTCAGTCCCGATAGATCTATCCACAACACTCGCGCTTACTACAATAGCAATTAACGGTTCATGATAAATAGGGACTTCACGGCAATAAGGTAACTTGGTCAATAATATTCATCACTAATCTGGATAAGCATACACTTTGAAAACACTAGAAAAACACTTGTGCCAAGTAAAAATAAGTCCATGTAATCCACCTCGTAGATTTTGTATTACAATCACGTATAAAGAAGGGGCTATGAACTCACCTCGAGAGCATAGGTAATCAACAAGTATTCACGAATAGAAGAAATTGCGTCACTAATGAATCCGAATGCCACCTAATCCAATATAGGTCGTATAAGTATAATAAACTTTGATTATTTATACGGTTTTCCCCCCCCCCCCCCGTATAGCTCATCATGTACTCTCGTTCGCTAGTCATAATTAAAGGTCATGTATGTGACGTATGAAGCTAGGACACTTTAAACCGTAAAATCCAACAACTCGTTCGATAACGCCACCCCGAAGAGGCCTCATTATGAGAACTCCCTAGCAATATATTACTTTGATAAACTAATTGACCACATAAATTCCTATATAGCTACATCACCATCTAAGTCGTTTTAAGTGAAATCATATTTATAAAGTAAAAACTTTATAAGTATAGCTTTAGTAAAAACTCCGTAACTTTCATTGTCTTCTTAAGTCCGTTTCTTTCGTTTCTACGATCCACTGCCTTCGTATTAAGACGAGTTATCAAAATATACATTTGCAAATTTTATTTTTCTATGAATAAGTGATTTTACGTTCATAAACAGTCTATATATATATTTTTTATAAGATTTAATTTAATTCGTAAATCTCGTAAATGTCCTTAAACTTATTCGTTTTAAACTCCATATTTTTTAGCGATTCTTCGAGCAATAGTCCTTCGTATTTAAAAGTTTTATCGCTTTATTGGTTTTTAAAAATATAAGTTTCCTGTGGAATAGTAATATCTTTTTATAAAAATAGTTTTTAGTAAAAGTATATATGTCTAACGTAAACTTGAAATCCTCCCCCCCCCCCCCCGTAAAAAAATTTTTCCCTTTTTTGTTATAAATCGGTTTTTCGAGTTTCTTATCATTTTGGAATCGTCATGAGACGTACTATTTTTATAAAACATAAAATCCATGCTTTGGATTTCGAACCAAAACACCCTTTTGAATAGCTAATTTAGTACTCATATATATAACTTGTTTATTATACTTTTTCAACGTTAATAAAATACCACAAGTTTTCCACTACTTATATATACTTGCCATTACATATAATAGAGTCCCAAGATCCATATTTACATCACATATAACATGTGTATAAGTTCAATAAATTCATGTTTTACAAGAAAATCTATTTTTTACAAGTCAAACATATCCTAAATGGTGATAATTGCTAAATAAACATAAAAACACAAAAAAAATCATAATTGAAATTCATAAGGGTTATTTAGGTAACCTTAATATGATGTGTGGTGATGAACAACAAAATCTACACACTTGTTTAGCAACCAACCCAAGCTTGCAACTCTTAGGAAACCTAATTTTCAATAAAACCCAATCTTGCTATTTCATGCGTTAGATACTATTGTAAACCTTTAGCCGAACCCTTGCAAACACCTTAGGTTATCATAGGAAGGATGTATGAGTACTTGTATGGTCTTAGAAAATCAAGCTATGGATTGTTATATTGGGGGTTTTTGAGCCGTGAGCTAGGAAGGGGAAGGAGGAGAGGTTTTTGTATTTTACACTTATACAAATGAGATGTGTGTGTTCTAGTTGCTAGTGAATGTCTTTTATATCACACATGGCTAGTCAAAGATAAATAGGAAGTCTTGAGACATGATGAGTAAAACATGGAAGTCTTTGGTCAAGGTATGGTAAGCATGGCTAGGTTTAATGACAAGTGATGTACAAAAGACCAAGTTGAGATTTTGTTGTGATATTTCTTGATGTGTACACAAAATTCAGTTTATACATGCATATGTGTAAGATATTTTGTTATTTTTAGGTATTGGGTATAAATGCGGGTATTTGTTGAAGCGTAGAAAAGTTTTTTGGTGCTTCGGTACCAAAATTGTATTTAATTGCGAAACGTAAACTTTTACGCAACCAATAAAAAATAAAATATAAAAAAGTTGATTACTCTACTTTCTAAAAATATATATTTGTTTTTTTACTTGAACGAAACTTTAATTCGTTTTGGTGTGCTCGTTTTTACGTTAATTGGTTGATTTTGTAGTATAACGCGATTTTACTATATAATAAGAATTAAAAGTAAACACGTACGAAAAAAAATTAGTAAAATAGATGACGTCGTAAATGACCTGAAAATACGGAATGTTACAGTCTCCTCCGGTTAGAAGAGCCTTGTCCTCAAGGCTCAAGTTGCGGCACTTGAGGAAAGTACGGGTTCGGAGAAAAGATGCGGATATTTCATCCGAATGGTCTTCATGTTTCGCTCAGGTAAACTCACTCCTATGCCGAGAGTTCTCAACGAACTTTGACTAATGAATTCTTCTTTGCTTTACGCTTTTTCACATCTCGTTCCACAGACTCAATAGGTTTTCTTTAACAAAACGTAATTTTCATTAATCCTCGATCTCATCCAAAGGTACCTGAACATCTGGCTCAACCAAGCATTTCTTTAGGTTCGACACATGAAACTGTTGTGACACAGCTTAGCTCCTGGGCGGTAACTTCAGCCGGATAGAGCCACCGGTCAACACGTCACGATTTCCAAATGGTCCCGACATATCGTCTGCTAACTTTCCTTTCTTACCAAATCGTACACTCCTTCCATGGAGATACCTTAATAACTATCGGTCTCCAACCTTGAATTACAAGAGGTTTACCGCCTCTGTATCAGCGTAGCATTTCCGGCACATCTTCCGTTTTTCAATCTTTCCTTAATTTGAACAATCTTTTCAGTCGTTTCTTGCACAATTTCTGGTCCAATAAGCTGACTTTCTCCAACTTCAGTCCATATCACGGGGGATCTACATTTCCGCCCGTACAGAGCCTCGAATGGTGCACACTTAATGCTAGTGTGGTAATTGTTATTATAAGAAAACTCAATCAATGGAAGATGAGTATCCCAACTGCCACCAAAATCTATAACACAAGCTAGAAGCATATCCTCTAGCGTCTGAATAGTACGCTCACTCTGACCATCAGTCTGAGGGTGGTAAGTCGCACTCAAGTCTAGTCTCGTACCCAACGCTTTCTGAAACGCTTGCCATGAGTGTGACGTGAATCGACCATCGCGGTCTGAAATGATTAACACTGGCACACCATGTCTCGCTACAATCTCATTGGTATAAATCTTTTCTAATTTCTTACGGGAATTAAATCTATGTCGAACGGATGACCTAATAATCCTAACGTACTGCCTCTAAGGACAACATTTGTTTCTGAAATTCTTCCATCAGCAAGTTCTACGGCATAACTAGTGTCTAAAGTGGATGGTGCAACATCAAGCAAAGCACTAAAGGTAGACGACACAAAACTCCTATTGGCTCCCGAATCGAATAACATAGAAGCATAACAGTTATTGAGAAGGAACCTACCCGTGACGACGTTGGAATTAGGGTTTGCTCCTCTTTCTCTAATGGCGTAAGCCTTTGTTGTAGCTTCATTACCTCCAGTCTGGTTTTCAGTCTTGTTCCCATTCTTGCTTCCAGTCTTGTTTCCACGGTTTTGATTTCTCAACTTAGGATAATCTTTCCTAAAATTTCCTGGCCTTCCACACTCATAACAAACAATACCCAGCTGATTCCCAACTGGGGCTCTCTGGGTGTTTGGAGTAACAATGACCTTACAATCCCTAGTCATATGTCCGACTCTCTTACAGTTTCTACATCTCATGGTACACGATCCTGCATGGTGCAACTTGCACTTGTTGCAGTAGGGAAGAGATCCAACATACCCCTTTTTCTCATTGTTCCCAGTCGTGTAAGCTTTTGCCACATTCTGGCCTCCAACTTTTGCCACTTGAAAACTGGTTGCTGCCCACGATTGTCTCTCGGGTTGTTCTCCAACCGTCTCTTGTTTTCAGCACTTCTAGCATATCCCTCCAACTTTTAATCCATTAAGTTGTTGGCAATATGAATTGCATCTTGAAGTTTAGTGGGTTCAGCAGCGATTACATTCCCCTAGATATTGTCAGGCAAACCTCCAACAAATCTCTCAACTTTGTCCTCCTTATTTGGGACCATTCTAGTATACAACAGTACCAGTTCCTGAAATCTTCTGGTATAAGCAGTCAAGTCATTTCCTTTCACAGCCAAGTTCCATAACTCGGTTTCCATCTTCTGAATCTCGTTTCTAGGACAGTACACCTTTGTCATCAACTTAATAAGCTCTGCCCAACTCATGGCATATGTGGCCTCAATCCCAATTGTTCTCTTATGGGACTTCCACCATGTTAGAGCATTGTTCAGTAGCATGCACGTAGCATACTTCACTTGGTACTTCTCCGGACAGTTTCTAATGTGGAACATCGTTTCCATCTTCTTGAACCAACGAGTTAACCCAACAACTCCTTCTGTCCCATTAAAACTAAGGGGCTGGCACTTCAGGAAGTCTTGATATGTGCACTCTCGAGCAGGCGTAAATCCTCCAAAGTTATAGCCATTTCATCCTCCGTTTCCATTCCCTCCATTTCCATTTCCTCCATTTCTGTTTACTCTATTTCCATTTCCTCCATTTCCACTTATTTCTTCCTGTTCACCCCCACCTCTTATAAGGGGTTCAAGGTTTCTGGCGCCGTCGCGAGCTCCCAACGCTCCTGCCAATCAACGATCAATTTGTTCGTTAATTCCTTCACGTGTCCTTGATGCTCCAGATCAGGTGTTAGGCATTGTCCTACAACATAACAATACACAACACGATGGAATTCATGGTGATACGAGATTGTTAACGGGGTTCGAATAAAATAACAAGTCTCATTATATGGAATACATGATCACAATAACTTCACGATAATGCCACAATTTAGTAATAATATAGCATGCAACAAGCAAAATAAAATATATCATTAAGTCGAGAATATCGAACATAGAACAACGGTGGTAAATAAAACTTACGGTTAATTCACATAGAAACTACATGATCGAAATATATTCATGGAAATGTATGATGAAAAACCATAAGTAAATCAAACCATATCATAGATAAATATCAATTTCATATCATCGAACATTAGTCATTACATCATAACGTTTTCAAAATACAGAAAATACGAGTTTCTAACACTATAGTCATCACTAAACGCTACAGCTCAATACTGCGACACTAATGAACATATCTAAGGCCGGTAGACCATGTGCCTCCTAGCACACGCCTCAAATCTGCTCAATCCTCATCGATTATAAAAATTGAATCATGTCTTATCTGCCTTAGCTCCTATGCATATGTGCTCCATGTCAGTTAGAGTCGGTCAAAACTTCTTGACTCTTAACACTCGCGGTGCCTCTAAGCCTCCTATTATCCCTCTCCAACATAGAAATCCTCTCAGTTAAAGCAATGACTGGACGACTCTACACCAAAACAATCCATATGTCCATGTCCTCTGAACTCTCTCAATAACCTGTACAAATCTGATGGTCTGGGATAGGCCTTTGTATGATTCGTGGACTCTGAACTCAAATCCTTTTGTTCATACGTAGCCTCTACTGCTCCCACCTGAGCAGGCTCATGGGTATCCTCTGGCATCGCATGATGCGTAACCCTCTCAACTAGGCCCCTCGTACCCGTCTCATTCTCCTCTCGATCAACAGCCTCAACTACAAACTTCCAAGCTTCAATCCCTCTACTCTAAAAGCATCCGCATAAGCTATACACTTGTCAATCTCTCCTGAATTCTTTGGATCAATTTAACCTTGCTCTAAGTAGGCTCTTCATATCGCTGACAATAACCATCATCCTCAAACTAATCTCTCTAGGATCTACCTCTACATCTGCCAAATAACTAGAATCCTTAACCCTCTTAGGTGATGGTATCAAATCAGCACGGACATGAGATAGAGCTCCGAATACAGGTTGTAATGCAGGTATAGTGTAACACCCCCAAAATTAGGTAGCAGCGGAATGGTAACAATGGGGTGCTACGTCAAAGTACAACAATCAAGATATAGGAAACGACCTTAAATGGACGTTTTAAGATAAGATTTCATTTGATGCCATAGCAAAATATCAGAGTTCATACATTAGGTCCCATATGTTTTAAAAGTCATAAACATTTCCACATACGTTTTTAATTAAACAAAAGCTTCATACTACCAAAAGGTGACTTAAGTTTTTATAGATAAAAGTTGCATCGAATTTAAATAAACACATAATCCATCTTCATTGATATCCATCACGGCTCCCATCCAAGCTTATACCTTAGGACCTAAAATTAAACATGCTAAAAGTCAACACAAAGGTTGAGATAGGTTTGTCGGTAAAAGAGTGGACCATAAGATTTAAGTAATAGTAGACCAGTAGACTATGAAACAAATTCAGTAGTCCAAAACATGTATTATTGCGCTAAGCTCATGACCCCGAAGCCTTAACTGTCTGTCTGCCCCAAATAGGTAGGGTGTCTGCCAAAACAGCCTACAGTTCTCTAAATGTTAAATGCACCATGATCAACTTGTGACCATAAATTCCGGTGGGGATTGTTAGTCCCGATAGATCTATCCACAACACTAGCGCTCACTATAATAGCAATTGACGGTTCATGATATTAGGGACTTAGATGGCACTGTGGTAACTTAGGCAATAATAATCAGGCAATAATCTGGATAGCATACAGTTTAAAACACTTGTGTCCGTAGTAAAACAAGCATGTAATTTCACCCCGTAGAGTTTATAAAACAAGTAGATAGAAATGGGGCTATGAACTCACCTCGAGTGAATGGTAATCAACAAGTATTCACAATAGAAAATGCGTCACGCTTACGATCGAATGCAACCTAATCCAATATAGGTCGTATAAGTACTAAACACTTTGATTATTTATAGGTCGTATAGCTCATCATACTATCGTTCGGGCTATCATAATTAAGAGGTCATGTAGTGACGTATGAGGAGCTAGGACACTTTAAATCGTAAATCCAACAACTCGTCGATACGCCACCCCGAAGAGGCCTCATTATGAAACTCCCTAGTAATATAGTACTTTGATTAACTAATACCACATATAATTCTATATAGCTACATCACCATCTAATCGTTTTAGTGAAATCATATTTATAAAGTAAAAACGTTTATAAGTATACTTTAGTAAAACTGGCGTAACTTTCTCGTTTTAAGTCCGTTTCTTTCGTTTCTTACGTCCACGCCTTCGTATTAAGACGAGTTATCAAAATATAACATTTTCAAAATCTGAGTTTTCTGATGAATAGTGATTTTTACTGTTCATAACAGTTATATATTTATTTTTATAGATTTAGTTATCGTAAATCTCGTAAATGTCGTAACTTATTCGTTTTAACTCCGTTTTTAGCGATTCTTTCGAGCATGTCTTCGTATTTAAAAGTTTTATCGATTTATTGATGTTTTAAAAGTATAAGTTTCTGTGGTGAATAGTAACTTTTATAAAAATAGTTTTATAAAAGTATATATTTAACGTAAACTTGAAATCGTCGTATCTTTTTCGTTATAAATCGGTTTTTCGAGTTCTTTACATGCCCACGATCCTTGGGACATGTAGTATCTTATAAAATCATAAAATAGAGGTGTAAATTTTCGAATTCAAACAGCTCCTAAATGGGTTTTTCTCAAAATGTGTTTAAAAGTCGTTTTTATAACTTTTTATCTTAACTACTTTGTTACAAGTCCATTACAACCCTTATTAACATATGTCTTACATACTTAGGGTTCCTAGTCCATGATATATTCAACCACATAACACATGCATAAGTGTACAAAATTATGATCACAAGCAAAAATATGTTTTGCATGTTTAAAAGCATCCTAATGGTGATTTCACTACATAGAACTTATATACACATAAAATGATAAATGTAAAGACATAAAGGGTTTTAGATAACCTTATGGTGATGTAATATGATAACCAACACAATCCAAACCCTTGTTTAGATTATAAACGCAAGCTTGCAAGATCTTGAAACCCTAAACTCTAATCTTCTATTTTTCTTGCTTAACACTTGTAAAGACTTAACCAAGCCTTTAAATCTTCTTAGGACATCTTAGATATGTTGTAGGAATGTATGTAAATGTGTTAAGTAAAATTTTGTAAGGATTTGGTGTGGGTTTGGAAGTTGTCGTGGCTAGGAGGGAGTATAAGGAGAGAATTATGTGAAAAATTTGCTAAGGAAATGCAAGTGTGTGTTCTAGTTACTAGTAGTTACCTTTATATATTTAGAAGACTAGTCAAAGAAACATTAGGAGGATTTAAGGAGTCTTTGGTCAAGACTTGTGAAAGTCTTTTAAGTCTTAATGGCTTGTGTTCTTATATTCCCTTATACGAAAGTTATCCCATGATTTCAAGGAAGTATGTTTGTAATTTAGATATTTCTTTGTGTTTTCTACAACCATAACCGGATATGTATGTGTATACATAAGATATATTTGTAATTTTTATGTATTGGGTATAAAAGTGGGTATTTGTTGAAGCGTAGAAAAGTTTTGGTGCTTCCGGAAATACCTAAACGTATTAAATTGCGAAACGTAAACGTTTTACGCAACCAATAAAAATAAAATATAAAAAGTTGATTATTACTTTCGTAAAAGTAATATATTGCTTGCTTGACGAAAACTTTAATTCGTTTGGTGTCCGTTTACGTTAATTGTTGATTTTTAGTTTACACGATTTTACTATATAATAAGAATTAAAAGTAAACGCGTACGAGAAAAAATAAAAATAAAATAATAATTAGTAAAATAGATGACGTCGTAAATGACCTGAAAATACGAAATGTTACACCAAACCTTGCTAGTAGCAAATCTGTGGCTGCTTCCATTATTACACTTCCACACTGCTTTATCATTCTTGTTTTGCTGCAATTGAAAATAAGGGACTGTTTGGGGCAGGGAATTAACATTGATGTGCTTTGGCCACTTCCATCCTTTCTTGCTCCACAAATCCCTCACCTTATCCATAGTATTTATACTTTTATGCTTTATAGCCTCTTGACCAATTAAAGTACTCATAGGGCCTTTTCCACTCCAATTATCATGCCAAAAGAAACACTTTTCACCATTGCCTACCTGATATGCAACATGTTTTCTCATTTTTCCTCTTAAATTTAGAATTTGTTTCCATCCACAGCTTGAATTACTCTCAGCTTTAACTTCCCATATGCTTATGCCTTTTAATTTTATCACATTCACCCATTTTACCCATAGGGATTCTTTGTTGCTAGCAATGTTCCACAAATGTTTTGTAATAAGAACCTCATTCCATAAGTTCAAAATTTTCAACCCCATCCCTCCTTGGTGTTTAGGAATACAAACATTATCCCATGCTATTTTTGCTTTGCCTTTAGTCATTTCTCCTTGACACCACATAAACCCTTTAAGAAGTTTATTGATGTCTTTTATAGTAATCTTAGGTAGCATAAACACTGATGCCCAGTAAACATGAATAGATGAAAGAACAGATGATATCAGTTGTAGTCTACCAGCATAAGTCAGCATCTTGTTCTTCCAGTTGTTGACTTTTGCTCTAACCTTATCCACCAAGCACTTGCAGTCCCTAATACCAATTTGTTTAGTTATCAAAGGAACTCCCAAATAAGTCGCAGGAAGAGTTCCAACTATAAAAGGCATAACATCCATAATCTCTTGCTTAGTCTGATTCTTTAGATTCCCAAAGAACACAGTACTTTTACCCATGTTAGGAACTAAGCCTGAAATCATACTTCATCCAAAGCTCTTTTAAGCACTTTAACAGATTCAATATCCCCATGGCAAAACATTAACAGATCATCAGCAAAACATAAGTGAGAGATCTTTAATTGCTTACATCCCCAATGGTATCTAAATTTAGGATTTCCCTTGATTCTGTTTTGCACAACAATATTCAGCATCTCCATAACCAAAGTAAAAAAGGTAAGGGGAAATTAGGTCCCCTTGCCTTAAACCCATGCCTCCTTTAAAGTAGCCATGCATTTCCCCATTTACATTAATGGAGAATGCTGCAGTACTTACACAAGTCATTATCCATTAAACCATTTGAATTGGGAAGCCAAATAAAATCAGTGTCTTTTTGAGAAATTCCCAAGTATCATAAGCTTTTTGGATGTCTATTTTAAATGAAACTCTCTTAGCCCCATTTTTCCAATTATAACCTCTCAGCAGTTCTTGTGATATTAAGATGTTATCTATAATCTGCCTTCCAGGTATAAATGCACTTTGATTAGGGCTCACCACTTCACATAGGGCTTTCTTAATCCTGTTAGTGAGAATCTTACTGATGCACTTGTAGATTACATTACAACATGC
>BQNB010041117.1:2691-46967 GCA_026074375.1 Tanacetum coccineum
AAAACGTGTATATAATAACGTGTATAAAAACATGTAT
This sequence comes from Tanacetum coccineum, assembly GCA_026074375.1. NCBI lineage: Eukaryota > Viridiplantae > Streptophyta > Magnoliopsida > Asterales > Asteraceae > Tanacetum > Tanacetum coccineum. The sequence continues at coordinate 2,729 of BQNB010041117.1, forward strand.
ATAAAAATGTGTATATAATAACGTGTAAAAAATGTGTACAAAATGTGAGTATTAAAGTGTGTATAAAAATGTGTGTATAAAAACGTGTATAAAATGTGTGTATAAAACCATGTATAAGAGACCCAACATACCGATAGGAGAGCCAACATAGACTCAAGCTCGATTATTTCCACATATCATGCTCGAACTCGATAAATACTCGGCATATCAAGCTCGACTCGACTCGATTTATGTATATAAAAGGGTAAAAGTGTAATTTAATTGGAGCTCGAACTCGGCTCGAAAATATACTCGAGTAGCTCGAACTCGAGCTCGACTCGTTTAGATCGAGTCGATTGCGAGTAGTTTACGAGTCGATCTCGGGTAACTCGCGAGTTGTCCGGGTGGGCAATGGTTTGCAGACGAGATTCTGGAAAGACCACTGGATAGGTGACGCTCCTCTCTATGATCTTTTCCCTCGGTTATTTTCCTTAGAAGATGAAATTGAGCAGACATCATCAAGAAGGTCTTATAGCTCAGTATATTGAGTCAGTACAAAAATATGAAAAGTGTGATGTAAAGCTTACGAGAGAGTTTACGATAGCCGAGTTAATTTGTTTTTACTTCCGTTAAACAATTTAAAGATGTGTCAGTAGCTAAGATCATGCACTAGAACTGAATCAAGAGGTAGCAAAGAGAAACAGGAACAGTCTTTAGATCAGCGAAGCTGACACTCCCTCATATAGATCCAACCTAACCTCATTTGACAGTGTATTGGGTTGACCAAGAAGATTCATCTTTCACGCACTTTTTATTCCAAAAATCTTGCACTGGACGCACCACAGACAACGTTCAATGTTTGTGTCATTTGAGATGAAAAATAGATATGTGTTACGGAGATAGAGATATACTTAGTTAGGTGTTAGAGAACAAAGAGGAAGAGTGAAAGATGTACACATAATATAGCTTTAACAGATCCCTACAAAGAGCCTAATAGTTAAGATATGAGGCTCAATAAGTAAGTCCAAAAGATGAACTCAATGTTTTATGTAGTTATACATTGTAAACCTGGTTTTGATATTCATACTAAGACTCATTAAAATCATAGGTAATATCATGTGACTTACTAGTGGAGGAATAAACAGAATCCAAAGACCACCTTTTTAATTACCTTAAGACACTAAACCAGCAACTGTTTTAGCACTGCATTTCTTTTCTCAGTTAGTATTCTCACCAGACATAAAATATTTTACATATCCATTCTTTTCTGGAAGCACTTATTCAAAAGCATCGGACTTTTTTGCTTCCAGAATTCATTAATCTCATTTAATAGGTTCATTGAAAATATACAAATAAATCACTTCAATGGGTACCTTTTTCTCATTCCCTAGGCATTCTGTAATCCTGTCTTGCCAATCAGCAATATACACTTGAAGAACTATAAATAAACATAAAATCAGTCTTTGTTTTTACTTTTTATGGATATTAACCAAATTAAATCTCTGAGAAAATACACTATACTTTTATTACAAGAAGTATCAGACTCAGACAAAGACTAATTTGACACTTAACATCTATTAGATAAAATATTGGTAGGAGTCCATATCATTAATGCACAAAGGAACACTATCATCATATCTGAAGTTCAAAACTTTATTATCTTTATCTTGAGGTACTCAAACTTGTTCGTATAGCAAATAAAATATATGATATAGAGTGATTCGGGGATGATTTAAGAGAACCATGAAAATTTAGCCCCATTTCACTATTTTCATCAATTACAACTCAATAATTATATGATTGGTTATTTGATGAATTTTACAAATTTTTTTATATTTAGACCTAATAACTTTGTGTACATTCCTTGTAATCGAATAAGCTGAGATTTTTGATGAAGTTTGAATAGGTATTGCTTATTTCATTAATATTGTCCAATTGACCAAATTCAATCTTTAAAAATATATTGTGTAAAACCATATTAGATTTCTTCTAAAAATTATACAGATCTCCTATGGTATTATAATGGACTAAGGATACCAGCCCAACATCATTATCATTATCACAGATGCCTTTATCTCATTGCCTAATTTTCATAACAATGAAATTTCTTACCTCATCCCTCATATTTAAGATGTTTTTCCATCTCCAGCTGTCATTGACCTTTCCCATTCAATAGCCAAAATCAAAAAACTTAAATTAGAATTACATAGTAATAACAATTTCTTAACACAAAGTGGTTTCATTGAAATAATATATAATTCATTTGACGAGTTTTTGTTTATTTGTGAACACCAACTGTAAGACTGGCATTTTTTTGTTGTTGAAAATGGTTAATCTTTTAGGTAAAAGAGTGTAATATGATTATTTTGAAAAAACAAAGTAGAATGATCTTTTTGACTCATTGTACATATAAATACATCATTGTATTCTCTTTGTTTTAATTAAATTGAATAATATGGGAATGGTATATTTAGTTGTTAAATGTATATGAGACTACGGTAATTGTAGATTTATATTGTAAGCTAGGTCGTATTAGTACTGTGGGGGTGTTGGTGATCAGCAGCGGATAGCATTTTATGTTTGATGTTTGTTGTGGGAGTTTGAGTTAGGTATAAAGGGGATTTAAGTAATAAGTGTAAAAAGTATTTGTTTGTTAGCTGTTGGGTTTCACTATCTCTTCTTATTGAACGGATAATGTTTAGAGAATGTGAGAGATTGAAGTTTGTGTAGTTTTGGGTATGGTAATGTTTTTATTTGTGACTCTGCTAGATGGTAAATAATTGATTAGAAATACTAGCCAACAGTAACAAATTGTAATGATTGCGATGTAAGGTTTGTATGTGATTTGATTTGAGATTGGTAAAAATAAGCAACTTGGAATAACGTAAGCTGAAGTTATTGTATATAGTTAAGATTTCATGGTATTTTTATGTGTTGTAACATGATGGATATGAGTGTTGTTTGATGATATGGTTATTTGCATAAAGTTGAATTGGTATTGGTATTGGTATTTAGGATGGTATTAGTTGAAGCATTGGTTTTGGTATTTGGTAACTTGGCATTGGAATTGGACTTTGACATCGGTATTAGCAATTGGCTGTTGGTATTGGTATTGGCATCAGTACTTTTGTGAGTATTGGTATTGCAGTCGGCATCCGGAATTGGGCATCTGATCTCAATTGGCAGTGGTAGATTGGATTAGTTTGGTGTGGATGATGGTGATTGATAGTCTTATACTAATCAGAACTGCGTCTTGAGTAGTTTTGTTGTTAGTACATCTCGGCATCAACAAAATGTTTGTTTAGACCGGTTTCGTTTGTATCTGAGATATTATGTATTTCATCTCACTGCGTTCCGACTCTGGTTATAGTATGCAATGCCCCCCCCCCCCCCCCCCCCCCCCCCGCCCCCCCCCCCCCCCCCCCCCCCCCCCTCACCCCCCCCCCCCCCCCCCCCCCCCCCCCCCCCCCCCGCCCCCCCCCCCCCACTTTGATTTTGCTTGTGCTGGCATTGACACTTCTGTCATTAGCACCCGCCAGGCTGCAAGGTCTTTGGACGTTCGCTCAGTGTTTGTTTTTAGTGTTTGTATGTATTATTTTTTGTTGGCATACTTGTCAATGAGTTCATAGCTGCGGCAATTGTGAGTATTGGAAGGGGATGTAGCTAATAAGGAACGTAATTAATAAGAACCATTCGAATTAGCGTAGTCCCCCACCATATTGGCTGACCCACTTGTTTAGGCTGGTTTAGCTTTTAGGTTTACAATCTTTGTTTGTCTATAAATAATAATTGTATTCTTTTTGTTAATTACAATTCTATATTCACTTTGCATTGTAATATGACATATTGGTCTGGCTCATTTGTTTAGCCCCTATAGGCCTTATTAGCTACAAGATCAACAACAAAATTACAATTACATTTCGGATTAGAGATAAAATCGGCACTTGCTATACGCACTAATAAAGCAAAGAGGATCTCAATCAAAAAGCCATATATGACGTATATCCGTATAAGAATACAATCATAACCCATCGAATTAGACAATCAAATGGAAAACAAGGAAAACTGTTGCAGCCTCAAATAAATTCCCGACAAGTCACAAAACACATAAGGGGCATTTTTGTTATCCAATAAAAAAATAAATATGAAATATTTCCTAGATAAAAAAAAATTGACTATTTAACTTTGACCATCTCTCTCTTCACAATTGCAGCCATTCCTGTACGCACTGCACTTTCGTGAAGAGCGCCGGAGACTTAATCTCCTTCTGGTGTCAACTCAGATAACGTTGTTGTAGGACCTTTGTGATTCTTCTTTTCGTCCTCCCCCATTTTCCTTCTTTTTTGTTGTCATCATAAATTTAATAATCATCTTGTGTTTGCTTCTTTCACTTTTTCAGGGGACAGCCAGGTGTCACCTGAGAATATGGTAGTCATGGCTATTAGTTTCCATGGAGCAGCATACTACTTACTTCTAGATACTGGCATGTACTAGCAAAAATCAATCAAAGTAAGGTCGATGAGAACTGTGATATGTAGTATTTAGTATCATTTGTCATCGTTGTATTAGTCAATTTTGAAGTATGACGTGTGTAGAGTTGTGTGTTATTGCATTAGATTTTTTAGTGATCTATGTCGTGCTTAATATGGGGATGTGTGAAATGTGGTATGTCGGCTTGTGTAACTTGTGGGAGGTTTTAATGGAAAGGTATGGTACTTTGAAAAAATGTGGGAAGGGTAATTTACAGAGATTATGTGTGTTGAAGCATATTAGGCTGTTTGGAATTATTCGGGTAGACTCATGGTATAATTTTTGATTGGGTATACACGGGTGGTTGGTCTGTATTAAAGTGTGTATATTAAAGGGGATTTCGGGGGAAGGGTGGGGTTTTAAGGTGTGGGGATGGGATAGAGGTAATGTGGTGGAGTTTTGAGTGAGAGTATTTGTGTATGATCACCAAGGAATTGATGTTTTGTGAAGAAAAGAGTGGTAGTTTGACACGAATACGTGGTAGTGTTTGGGGGTGCCAGTATTGGGTATAGTGGTTGGTGAGAGGGAGGGTGTTATTTCAGGAGTTGTATAACTTATTGGAGGCTTTTTTATAACATGGGATGAGCGTTGCTACTTTTTGTTGCCATTTCGTACATTTTTTGCTATTAAATCGTGGGTCACTGAGTATGTAAAGTGAGTCCTTGAGTCTTTGTGCTGGTCACTAAGTAATTCAGCTTATTTTTTTGTATGATGGTGTGTTGGCTAGTTGGTTAAAAAATAATTTTAGACTAGTTAGTATATGATTACATTGGGATTTGTGTGATGTAAAATGATTGTGTGTGGTTCACTTGCACGGTGTGATGACATCTTTTGGCGGTTAGTATGGGGTTGATTTGGTGGTAGTATTGTTGTAGTGATTGTGTTGTTTAAGGGGGTGTTGTGTTTGGGATGGATAGAGGCTGTGATTATGGGTTATTAGGCATGTTTAGGGCTTAGGTGTTAAAGTATTGTTTTATCATGGAAAAGATATTTGAGTTATGAGGGGATTGTTAATTGGACTAGGATTGAATTAACTTGTATGGTATAGGGGGATCGATGTGGGAATAAAACATTAATATTTTTCTTCTTGTTTTGAACGTTTCTGCTTATCTGATCGTTTGAGGGTGGGAGGGTCTGGGATAGAGTATGTGTGGTGTGCTAACACAAAGGCACAATTTCGAGGTAGTATTGGGTAGCTTAACAATACGATACATTTGTGTCAGTTGGGAGATGATATGGTTTTGGAACGCCTTTTTTGTTTTTAAATTATAATAAGTATTCTTAATTGTGGTAATAAAAACTATTGAAGTTAGAATACATAGTAATATATTCACTTACCAAAAGTGGTGTTGGGTGGTGAATTACTTTGATAAATATATGATCTCATTGACAAGTTTTGTATTAAAGTTGTTTCAAACGGATGATTACCGTAGAACCGCCCTAGCGAGCAGCCAAACTGAATTATTCGTGAGGCTTGTAATCAACACTCAATTAGCAAGATTGGTCGTCACACCGTGAGGTTACATTAAGATGTGTGTATGGTTTGCTCAATTAATAAATGATTTGTAGGGGCGGTTATCTTTAGTAAATTCTAATATACCTTTAACGTGAGACCATTTGGGGTTCTTACTTGGAGCGAATGACAGAATGAGAATGGATGCATTGAAACTCAAGTTTGAAGATAGTAATGACTTCTGTTTTTTTAAAATATGGGTGTGTGAAGTAAACAGTGAGGAATTTATAACTAAAAAATAATCGTTATAATTAAACTATTGTCTTAGACTTTTGTGATGAATGTGATAATAATGGTATTAAATGGGTGTGTGTTTTGGACAAGAAGAACCAGTGTAATTTTAATCAACTTATGATAATCTTTTTTTACTTGAGTATTAAAGATTTTATGGTTAAATTAAAAAGGCAAGATTTGATTGTAAATAATCTTGTAAGTTTTCTTTAAAACGAGTAAAACAAATAAAGACAGTTTATGTGATAAAATATTTATGGAACATGGGAATTTAGGAAAAATCGGGTTTTTAACGAAATTTCTTCAGCAGCACGGAAACAATCCAACGGGTTCCCGGAATCCCCCAGGCACGAGCCAAATGGTGTCAAATTTTAAAAGGGGGGTGCGGTTTTTACAAGACGAACCCGTTTATACTTTTAAGTCAAAATCTGACTCTATTTTTTTTACTTGAGTTAAGATTTCTTTTAAATAAAAAGTACGATTTCTTTAAATAAAAGTACGATTTCATTCAAAACTAGTTAAACAAATAATGAGTTTATGTCGACACAAAATTTCAGGACCAATGTGCATTTCGGAAAAATCAGGATTTTTAACGAAAATTTACAGCAGACGGAAACCATCCAACGGGTTCCCGGAAACCCCCTAGGTCCGCGCCCCTGGTGTCAACTCAAATAATGTTGTGGACGTTTGTGTTTCATTATGGGAATGTACACGCGGTAGAAAAATTACGTCAATCGATCGAGATCTGGTATGCCACAAGTGAATATTTGCGACAAGAAATGAATCCTAATTTTCGGATGACCGATCCTCTTTCCGTCCTACCCGTTTTCCTTCTTTTTATGTTACCATCATCACATCATCTTCGTCGTCACCTTTAGCTTTTTTAGAACGGCAATTTTAACTATCTCACGCTATCTATACCACAAACTTTCCCACATGTCCTAAGCAGGACTCGAATCCACAATCATTTGGTTGGGGATGGGGTACCATTAGGACACAAACTCTTTGGTATCTTCGTCGTCACGTTCATCTCATGTTTCTTCTTCAATGGGCCTTAGGTGGCTCCTGAGCAGCCTTTAGTATGTGCTACTCATTCCATAGATGATTGTAGCCGCCTAACAGCAACCACCTTAACTTCTTCTTGAGGCATGTACTCGACATCACCATCAGTAAGTTCATCACACCATAAGAAATTGAGAGCTTTAGGATTGAAGTAAGCTTTGCTCATTCACATTCATCACTAATTATGAGTGGCTCTATCTCTAGTAACTTCACAGTATAACTTTTAACGAGATGATATGTGTTCAACATAGAATGAAAATTGAGGCATTTGAAACGAAGTTTTATCCCACATGGGTGAGTAAACAAACATTGGAGAAATTTATAACCAACACAATTGAAACATTGACCAAAACAAATGTTAATGTGGAATCTCTGGAATTCTGGAGTGGTATATTAATCTCTATTTCAACGTTTGTATTATTTTTTTTATCAAATGCCAGAGGGCCGCAAGTTGTCGCCTTACCATAATTACGGTTTCAAAATTTCTAAGTTTGTACTTGATCTGATTTTTTAGACGTAATGAATATATAAACCAAGTTGTAATGCGAATTTTAACTTATGGTAGCAAAACCAAAGTACAGAGTACATGTGGCAAAAACGAGCGGGTTGGGCGGGCTCAGGCTATGGGTCTAAAAGATATAATACATTTGCACCAAGTCTATTGTTTCCTCCTATTTTTTCAGCTGGGAGGGCTTCTGATGAAGTTCAAAGAGTTATGGATGACATGCAAGTTAAACCAAACAACAGCTTTGAGTTGGCTTATAATACTGCATGTCCCTTGGTTGAAGAGGATAAGTTGTCAGATGCCGAGCAACTCCTACTTTCAGCTAGAAGGTGATTTTTTGTTAATATACATAAACAAATTGCATCAATCTCGCTGATGTAATTTTTTTTTTTTTGAGATTGTAATTAGCTGTATGTCTTGCTGCTTGTTGATTATAGAGTCATGTTACAAAAAGTTGCATAAGTTTCATTTTTCGTATATACCATGAGAATTTTTTCCCTTTAAAAGACATTCACAATATGAAATCAATCCAAACGTGAAATCCAGGTACTTTCATTTGGGTAGCTTAGCAATGAGCTTTGTATCTACATATGCGTTGCTATGCTTTTGTTTGTGACCTGTGTAATGCGCCTTCAACAGTCTCTCTTGAATTCTAAGTTAGTTGATGAATATGATAGTTTATATGTCTAATATTCCTTTTAACCATCTTAAATAGTAAAAATATAGTATTATTTTTTAGCCTTTTAGGCATATGGTCAATTATTTATGTGCAGGGGCGGAGCTAGTAGGGTGACTAGTGGGTGCTGAGTCACCCATAATCTACCTACTTTTCTCATGAGTTACTTATATTACACGCCGCTTTTCTACTAGTTTTTTTACCTTCGGCCTCCCTTATTGTTAGCATGGCAGATTATCATTATCCAATCATCTAGTCATCATTATCCAATTGATTGTATCATATATATATAGGGTGATTGTTTTATGGAATAGACACACAGTTTCACCTTCTTACATGGTATCAGATGCCATTGTAGATCCTCAAAAACAGTAACCCTTTATCACAAAATAGCTGTCCTCCGGTCATCGGCAAATCACCGATGATTCGAAAGGATCCCAAAACGTATCTTTTCCTATCCTCTTATTAGGAATAAATCAAGTACCTCGTATGCTTGTACTCTCTCTAGAAAAATAAATCAAGTACCTCAAGTACCTAAATCCACTTTTCAGTAACCACTTCTCAAATGTCTCCCCGCAACGGCTTTAGTTGAATAGCAAGCCATCATCAAACTTTGTCTTTTAATCTTTGTTTTACCAGCGAAGATCATTGTAGTTTTTTAAAATAGTTGGTTGATAAATTGTCGCTCCTACCCAAAGGCAAAGCAAGCCATGATGTAAAAATAAACGTCACACAAAGGAGGAAGCCACAAGCAATAAATCACTATGCCACTAAACACAATTATGCTTCCGTTCAAACAAACAACAAAGAAGATGAAGAAACCACCGGAGAACATTGTGTTTTTCAAAAATACTTAGTCAAAAAAATTTGCCGTTAGCATGGCAGATTATCATTATCCAATCATCTAGTCATCATTAGCTATCTAATTGTAATAATCTAGTTATCATTATTCAATCATCTAGTCATCATTATCCAATTGATTGTATCATATATATAGGGTGATTGTTTTATGGAATAGACACACAGTTTCACCTTCTTACACTTATCATTATAACGTTTTGCGTTAATCATAGCCGGCCCCCCTTAACTAAAAATCATGGCTCCGCCCCAGATTATGTGTCAAGTTAAACACTGAAATATGTTTCTTGGGGAGTGCATTTTATTTTTCTATCTACAAATTGTTAGAGCACAGTGGCAAAGTATTGTAAATTGTGAATTGCCAAAATTGTGACAGTAAATTGCTCATGTTTATTTTTGTTACAGGAAGGTATTGCCAACCTGAAGAAGTTGTTGGGCTTGGCGAGTGCAAGGAAACCTTATATCAGCAGTGAAGAATTGCGTTAATTAGATGGCCCCAGGTTATAAAACAACTTGAGTATGGGCTCAGATCTTGAAATGGCTGCATCAATTGGTTACCAGAGACCACCAGTATTTCAACAAAGGATTCCTAAAGCGTGGAACAAAAACCATAGCAGACTCTAAAGTTTCAGGCTTCCAAGAATCAGTAGTTTCATTTTAGACCTTAGGACTGAGATGAAACTTTATATGTATTTTGTATTCAAAAATTATAAAAATTATATGTTGAGCATTTCATCATTGACGGAGTATTGTTAAGGAGAATAAGGGTATGTTTGGCACGGAGCGGTAGTGGAGCTTTTTAGGACGGTGAGCGGTGAGCAAGAGCATTTTGATTTTTATTGGTCGTTTGGCAAAGGAGCGGTGAGCGGTGCTATTTTGTAGGAAAGCTATTTTTTAATGCTTATTTAAGGAGCTTTGACAAATGAGCGGTGAGATGTGAGAGCTACTGCTCACTCCTACTGCTCACGGCTACTGCTCACAGCTACAACTCACTGCTACAGCTCACTGTTACTGCTCACAGCTACTGCTACTTATAACAAACACACCCTAAGATTAACGAAAGCAAGCTTTTTGTGACTCTTTGTATTTTAAGTTGTTTGGATTATTAGTTAGCGCCATTTTGTGACCTATACATGTTGCACAAATGATGTTTTTTTTTGTGGTGCTTAGCAACTTAAGTTTAAATTTCGATGCTCAGTTTTAAGTGTTGTAACCTAGCGCGTTGACGCACATTTTGGAAAATGCTACGAGAGCACTGATGTATTAAACGTTTAAGTTAAATATGTCTTAAGCGTACAATTCTAAGCATCGACACAATGGTCCCACGGCCACACGCGGGTAAGAAAAAACTCGTTTGAAACAAAGGTTTGAAGATAGAAAGGACTTTCAAGTTTTATCCCACATGGGTGAGTGAAGAAACATTGAAGGAGTTTATAAGTAACATAATTGAGATGTTAAACATGAGTGCATGCATAGATGTCTTGATCATTTCAGATCCTATGTGCTGCACTTTTTTACTTATCGAATCATACTTGTTTTTAATTTGCTTTGCAAAATTATTCAATTTAATCTTACTTTGATTTAGGAAAATTAGTAAACTTCGGCGTAAATATTGAAGGCAACTTAGCAAGATCACCGAAATTTCATTACGCTTCATTTAAAACTTTTTGGAGGATATAAAATACATTTGTTATTTTTTTTTTTAAATTCCTTCCAAATTAGCACGATTTTACAGTCATTTTATGCAAATATAATTACAAACATTGTGTATCGAGAAGTACACATCAAATTTGCGACATTCGCAAGGCTATTGTTACGAAAATGTATAATCAAAAAATATTTTCCGTGGTCCTTCTCACCAACACAACGCTCATTGGCCATTTACATACCCATTTCATTGCATAATGGCTTAGGAGGAGGTGTGCATTTTGAGTGCCTCTGAACTCATTTAACAAAATCAGGTGGTCTAGTGGTAAAATGGTTTGTGACTATCAATCTAAGATGTGTGAGGTATCAAGTTCAATTCCTAATATGTGCAAACAATGCTGAAATGGTCACGCCAACCTTCTAAAAAAGGAGGATTGTACATGGTTTGAGTATGTGTGACGGTGGATTTAAACCCTCTACATTAGTAAGTCAAAAGGTTAAGAAAACATGGTTAACAAAAAAAAACTCATTTGACAAGTTTTCATCAACTTTGTATACACAGAATGCAAGATCTTTTTTGTTGAAACATGAGCTAATTCTTTGGTAAACGAGTCAAATATGATAATTTTGCAAACAGAATACAAGTATAAGAGTTCGTTTGGTAGGACAAAGTGAAATGTCAATGTAATGACCGTTATTAATCATGTTTGGTTTGTATGGTAAGACGTAATGAATCGATAATAAAAAGACTAAAATACCCATTGATGATAGAAATTTATTTAATGTGGTTAGTTAATTGTGGTGTTTTATGTAATTTTGATTCCATTACGGGATGTAATGAAAAAAAAAGGACGACCCTAAGGAATGGTTTTGGTATAATGGGTCATTCCTTGTAATGAGTCATTACATCCTATAATTGTAAACAAACAACATTTTTTCATATCTTTTACATTCCCTCTTTGATTACAACGTACCAAACACTACGTGAAGTGCTTTTATTGGTATATTTGGTCATGGTGAAGTGCTTCAACATTTTCATTTCATAGCACGAGTACAAAATTTCGTACATAACCACTTTCCATAAAAACAAATAATGCGAATTAAATCAACAGAATTTCATATTACATTCGTTTAAGCAGTCGACAGAAAAAATAAATCACTTGCTATACGCTTCAATAAGAAAATGACTATTTGTATAAGAGTACAACAAAACCCTGGAATTAGACAACAAATGAAAATGATTAAACACTCGGATGTTGCAGCCTCAAATACAAACCACAAAGGGGTACCTTTTTTTAAAAGGAAAAAAAACTATGCAAAATTTGCCTGCAAAAAGTTTGCCTATTTAACCTTCACATTTCTATCTTTACATAGTCCATGCCATTCCTGTAGCACTGCACTTTGAAGAGCCCGATGCTCGACCTCCTCTGGTGTCAACTCAAATAACGTTGTGGGGCCCTTGTGTTTCTTCTTTCCGTCCTCCCCATTTTCCTTCTTTTTGTTATCATCATCAACATCATCATCGTCATCATCTTGTGTTTCCTCTTCAATTTCTGGAGCCTTAGGTGGCGCCTGAGCGGCCTTTAGTATGGCTATTCGTTCCATGGATGACCGTAGCCGCTCGGCAGCAGCCACCTTAACTTCTTCTTCAGGCATGTACTCAACACCACCATCAGTAAGGTCGTCACACCATGACTGTAGATCTGACCCGACTTCTTTTATTATGGCCGCATCTGATGCTCGAACCACGAATTTGCATATCATAGCTGTGGTTTCGTCCCCAAGATCTACGTTTCTGCTAACTTCACTGGCACCGAATATCATCATCCCCAAGAAACCTCCATGCCATGTTTTTGCAGCGAAGCATAGCTGTTCGAAAAAAATATGCCCAAAATGAGGGACAAGAAAAGAGTAAATGATTGATATTCAATGTTCTGATGCTTAATAATCTACTGAACACATACTTTATTTAGCTGAAATATGTAAAAGAAGAAAACATATTCCGGGGGATGACGATACAGAGTTACAGTAAATATCCTATACATTTTCTCCATGCCTTTTTTCTTGCATTCATTCAGGTGAAAGATGGTAGCCGAAGTGTTTAAACTAGTGATATTGTTCTTTTTTCACCAAACGGGAAATATGAACAAGTGAACAACAAGAATAAGAAAGTAGACCCGATGGTAAGGTTAGACAAAATCTAGCGTGAGCTACATGTTAATAATATACTCAAGCATGTACAAGTGCACTTTCTAATATATCCTTGTCACAAAAGGAGTTATTTCAGAATTTTAATTTGAGATATTTTGATATATTTCCTTACGGATCAGGCCGTCATCTATTAGTTATCATTATCAGGAGCCACTTTGATTGAAAAAAAGAAGATAAAATAATTAAATTTTTCTAGAACTTCAAGTGAACACTTTTTGGGAATGAGGGAAAAGAAATTTAAGATAGACTTGCCTGGAAACCAGCTACGGTTCGAATGATGTGAGAGCAAACTCGGTGAAAAGGCTTGGAAGATAGAGATCTGAGACCACTTAAAAAAGGGGAAGAACCATATTGCTGAGCAGCGGTAGCCTTAAACCCACTACCTTCATACGTGTAAGTACCCGTAAACTCCACCATAGCAGGTAAACTAGGCCACAGGCGAAAATATTCCACAGGTGAGATTTTATGGGGCAACAAAAGCTCTGTTAGCGGAATTTTGTAAGGTTGGCATCTCATTATAACAGGATCTCCTAACTCTGGTTTTAAGCTTTTTCTCTGTCTGATGATCTGTTGATCTTCCTCAGCATAGTCCCCTTCATTTCCTGGGATATCATTGCCAGCAAACGGGTAGTACAAGACTTGAACCCAAAGAGCACATCTTTCAAAGTGAGAGATCCCCAAAGTCACACTACATAATACTGGTTCCTGCATGCATGAACACGGACTATGTTCAAAACAAATTCAAGATAACAGAAAAAGAAGTTGTAAACTGTAGTTTCAGTATCAAAAAACTACTGTTCTGCTGCTAGATACTAATGGGGCTTTTTTAAGACTTAACCAAGCATTTTTAAGTTTAATATGTTAAACTTGTAAATTACTTCTTATAAAACAAAACAGCTTATGGTGATTAATGGATTAATGGATTTCGTGTCATGTTACACCGGAAAGGTCAGGTTAAACTGAAGAATTGTACCAAATAGCAAAAATATATAAGCATTATTATTATTATATTTTGAACACAACTAGGTGATGCTTAGAAAAACCTGAGAGTTTAGGTCACGCAATTGCCGGACTGCTTGGGGAGATCCGTCCATAAAATATGATGCTCCGGACAATCCAACACGAATATCCACTCGATTAAGTTCCATTTCAGTCAGATTCAATACCTGCAACAAAATATCCAAACTATAAATATGGACATCTTTATGAATCATAATGCAATACACGTCTAACTTAATGCAATAAGCTTTTCTATAATAACAAGAATGCATGTTCTAGCCATTTCACATTCTAATCGCCCTTATGAAAAAAACTTGCATTGAAACCCAATTAAACCTGCTACCCAACCAGCCTATTTTGACGCCTCCAAATTCTACACTGCTCACAGCTAGCAAACCTTGATGTTTGTGTCATCAAGGTGAAATTACCACATAACTAAATCGTAACCCGCATCCTATTTGATTTGAAAGGGAATGTATTGTCTAATATAATGTAAAAAAACGAATGTATGTATTGCTCTATGCAACTATATGGAGGAGCGTTTTCACAGTCGGAACATTCTAATAGTTAAAACTCGTAGATGCGTTTATAGTAATTAGGAGTTGAGTTCAACCTTCAAATGGAGTGTGATTCTTCCATCGCCAGGATCTGACAAGTGACATGCTTCAACATAGCAAGGATCACTACTACCAGTTAACGTATAAGTACTTGGAGGAACCTTCAGTGAACTAGTGTCGGCTCTTTTTTTCAGCAATAAAGTCAGCTCATTGGGATCGGGTCTCCATAGTTCTAAAATAGCCTTGTGAACTAATCCTTCTAACTTTCGATCCTGGGCTGCTGAGGCCTCATAAAATTGAACTGTTAGTTTGTGATGACTGAATGGGTAGTCTCCTCTTGCTTCACTAACACCAGCCCACCTGTAGCAAAACCATCTCATAAGTTTACAAACAAAAAAAAAACTTCAAAAAAGTCTCAAGACTAATGATATCGTACTTAAAAGGCCCATTGTTAACACAAAGTGGAAAAGGTAGGTATACCACTATAAATTACAAATTACAACAATACCATGTGGCATGTATTGATTGTTCATGGGTAAATAGGCACATTTGCTTATGGATATTTCCTAAATAAGAACATTACACTTCAAAAAATAAAAAACTTAATAGACGTTGCAATTTTGGATGAAGTAAATAATTATCAGAAAAATAGGCATGTTGGAATAAAGAATGTCACTGGCCTATGAGCCAACAACAGGTACAGCCTCAGCAAACTTTACAAATCAAGAATTATATGCTTACTTGTCTTCAGAATGAAGAGAAACATATTTGATTCTCTGCAATATCATACGAGACTGATGTTTGTTTACAGAATCAGTCAAGGGATCCGCCCTGAACTCTTCTAGCTCTTTCGTGAGCAACTGCCCCGCTCTAGCATTGCGTGATCCCAACCTTTGAGCACATAACAGAACTGCTTGAACATCTAGCAGCTTATTTGTTTCGGTCGCAGAGGAGTCAGCATTGAATAAGATTTTGTGGATTTTTGATATGATGATGTTCAGGGCATCATCTGGGTCATCAGCTAAAAGAGGATCCAAGCCTTCTAAATCAATGTGCTCTGAAATTGCCCAGATAAGACGGGCAGCAATTCTAGGAGTATTCACCTGTCAAAAACCAACGTTGATATTCTACGCATAAGTAGAAAACCAGAGTCCATAACTCCAAGTGAAAAGACCATTTAAAGACATGCTAAAACTTAAAAAACAAATGTCAACAAACCTCAAGGAGATCATTAACAAGTTGTCGTTGCAAATTGTGTAAACGTGTTTCATTAAAAATCTGATCTTGAGATGCTCCGTCTTTGACTCTTTTGACTCCTCCCCTAGTATCAAAAATATGGCAAAGCCTGACCAGCAACTTCAAGTAACAATCAACAGCATATGTTCGACCCTCACAATCCCATTTTACACAAGGTCGACACACTTCCACCACTTCCAAAGCAGGTTCAGTCCAATTTAGTGCACCATAACCAGTTCCATAGGCCAATGCTCCAATCACTCTACTCTCCATACCTGAATTTTTTTGTTCAGGCAATGGCAGTGACAGCTGAAAACAACTTTCCACCAAAGTAGCCACCAATTCTTCTCTAAATAGATTTTTACTTGTAACGCTGTTGAGATCGTCTCTAATTCTGGTATCTTCAAAAAGTGATGCAATGTCTGTTCCAGGAAGAGGTTTTTGACCTCTTCGAACACTTTCTTTCGCAAATAGGTCAACACAAAGAGCTGTACGACAGATACATGCCAAGGCATGCATGCGATCAGATTCTGCCCTCAAATTCCTCACCATGAGAAGTAACCTTTTAAATAACGAAACCTGAACGGGCAAAAACATTGTGTCAAAACTGATCTTTCTTCTTATTCTGCACACTATCAAAAAGAATAACCAAAAACTGTTTCTTGGAACTTTACTTACTAAAGTTTTATTCATATTAATGGAATAATCAACTCGCATAGTTGGTTAGCCTGTGGTTAAGGGGTTAATATTAATCGAACTACTTATGTTCGTTCCATAATAAGAAATAATATCTCATTCTCCCAAGGTCTAGTAAGAAAGCGTTGCAGGTAGAGAAAAATGCCAGTATCCATGCAAAACAACTAGAAATCGCATTAGAATCAGTTGATCGGTAACATGGTGTAGTTAGACTTAAGAGCATGAGACAGCTTAAACTTATCCTTAGCAATTACGTATATTAAAATAATAACAAAAAAACAAGAGTGACAAAGAAGGTTGGCCTCTCCATATATCACTTCATGAAACCCAAATCACCATATTAAACATGCACAATTCTTAAGTTGCATGTTATTACAGTTGCAACCTCTGATATGATGGATACTCAGACAGTCAGACTGGTCGTATAAACTTGAAAACCTTGGGCCTAGAGGAGATGAACTTTCTCATCGGAGAAGAATTACTCTAGCCAATGAAAAGATATAAAAGGTAGAAATGGGTGGTCAGAACTCAGATGGATTTTTGACAGCAACAGTCAACAAAAGTAAGAGGGCAGAGTTTAGATAACCATTGATCGAAGTTCGAATGAGTTATATAGTAACCTGCTAGACTGTTAAAGACTAACATAACATCCCCTAAACCTCCACCCTGGGGAAAAAGGAACCTTAATTTTCACCAAGGACTAAGAAAAACCACAATGGACAGTCAGGGATCTCTAATGAACCTGATCAACTGGCCTACAATGTGATATGTGGTGAATTATGTCATCGCCGATGGAATGTGCATATTGCATAGTATTTGGTCACAGGCAAAGACTAAAGAGTGTGGTAATTAACAAAAGTATGTTTTGGGATTACTGGATTAGAGACTAGCTGATTTATGTATATCAGCCATATAACGAGGCATGTCTATAAACCATTAATTATCATCGCTCATGTGCATCAAAATTCTAATAAGCAATTAAGCAACTATTATAGGGGAACCCTAAACCGGGATGGTTGTCTAACATTCAGGCTTCCATCTATACTGTTGCACCTACAATAACGTAAAGTAATAAAACGTTACATATATAATAAAAAGTGAAGGAAGTTGTTGCACAAACCTGCATACTAAGATCGAGAAGATGTAAGTTGGTAACAACAGCTCTAACAATACTCTCTCTCGCAGAAGAAAATTCTTGTCTGTCCCAAAGCGTAAGAATCGCAATAATCGAAGTCGAAGCCCACTCCGGCTTCCCACCAGGAACATCAGCCAAAAACAACATATTAATCCCAACCTCAAAAATTAACGCCGGATCCAACGACGACGCCAAAAACGGCGCCAAATGTGTAACCACATCCGACACACCCACAAACCTCTCTGTCTTACTCCAATCCACCCCACTCTTGGACCTCGACAACTTCGTAATGGCCTCAATGGACCCCGACGCCACACTCTTAACACCATACACCAACGGATAAACACTAGCTCTAAAGCTCTCAACCGGCAAAACCAACGACCTCGCCATCAACGCATTCCTCCTCTTCCAAACATACTCCACCATAGACGACACCCAATTCGACCTAATCGCAACAGAGTTCTCACTATCCACCAACTTATCCCCGGCCAACCTACTCATCCGCTTACTCTCAAACTCCTGAAACAATCTCCCGACCGACTCAAACGCAACTTTACTGACATTATCACCTTTATCCAACATATTCCCCCCTATCCTCCCCCACCACATTCCAACTTTCTCTAACAACGCCACATTATTCTCACACAACGTCACCAAATCATCTCTCGCCAAAACACAACCTAACGTCTCCGTAACGGAAAATCTCAAATTCTCACTAGTGGAATCGAAACAAGCGCTAATCTGATTACTACAGTCGCTAATGAGCTTGCTTAACTTAAAACTAGGAATAGCAGCAAGAATGGATATAGCAGCAGCAGTGACGTCAGGATCAGGAAAAGTGAGGTCATTGGTGATACCTGTACAGACAGTGTCCCATAGATCGGAAGTTAAACGAGTAGTACGGATGAGATCGAAGGCGAGTTTTTTGGAGACGGCGGAGGAAGGTGAGGCGATGATTTCTTCGACGGCGGATTTGGCGAGGGTGGAGATGTCGCGACCGGCGGCGGATTGTTGGAGGGCTTGGAGTAGGGCGCCGGATTGCCGGAGTGCGTCGTTTGATCGGAGATCTGCTTGGATCTGAGCGAATAGTATGTCCATTTGATGTCAATTCTGGTGCTTGTTATGGTTAGGGTTTGGGCATGAATCAGATTCTGGTGAGTGATGGTTAAAACGTGGGAAATGAGATTCTGGTTGGTTATTATGCCGTCGTTAGATCGGTACTGTGACAGCTCAAGCTGTTATATATAACATTTCTAGTATAATTGGTTAAAAAGTTTGGGTAAATTTGTCACAACAGAATTTAGTATTTTTAATCTAAATTACTTATAATGCACAAATACACCGGTTTACTCAAAACACATATAATTAATAATGATGACGTATAGGGCGGAAGGGGCGGACGACAACCCAAAAAGAAGAAGATACGTGTAAAGAGCGGACGCCGCCATACATACATTTCCGGTTACACCCGGATCAAAAGTAGAGCACGACACCACCGTCCGGGATCTAGCTTACGGAGCACTCTTCGACCACAATACAACGTTAAGTGGGCTCCAAGTCATAGATCACGTAATCCGCCCAAAGAGACAACGACAGATGCGTTGGAGAAGAGTGCATGCCAAGTTTTTCCTCAAATAGGTAGAAAGTTGGTTACCTATGAAGGTAGAGATCCCAAGGACACCGGAAGTCAAATATTATCACCAAAATGGTTCGGATAACAAGGCATAACATGATAGTTACAATACAAGTAGGTTATTACCCAGCGGGTAATAGCATGTGCCGCCGTCCATGATTCGGGGATAACGACAAAGGAAGAACCACTATAAATACCAAACCATTTTCGTGTTCAAGCTTAAGTTCTTTTGACTCATATAATACACATTAATCTCTCTCGGTCTTGATCTTAAAACCTTGCCATATGATTTATTGATCCTCACGCCCGAGGTTGATCGTGGGAGCCCCCTCCCACAATGAGACTAACGGTTTTCTATCTTAGCAGATTTAAGGCTCAAGATATCCCAAAATCATCCTCAGTTATACCCCAAGTAAGCAGCGACCCAAGCTAGTTATTATCGTGAAGTGATACTGCCTAAATCTTGTATCATCAAGTGGCGCCATCCATGGGACCAAAACACAACTACGTCCGATAGAACATGAGTCCAGCTGTGAAAGAAACCCCTACTAACGTGGACGAATCTGTCTGTAACACTGTCAATAAAGAGGAAGTAGCCCAGCATGATTTCTCATCCAGTTATGTGCCACCATAGATAGTGCGCGAGTTTTGCCAAAAGCATTACGATCAACTACTCATGTTCATGGCGAAGAGAGCCCACAATGAAAAGCTAAAAGATGTCAGAAGTCGTTTGAGCTACAGTGAAAGCACTGAGCAAGAAACTAAAAACACATCACAACACCATGATCCACGCGGATCCAATAAGAAAAAGAAAAAGAGAGGTGAAAAGAGAAAAGAAACTGTTGGGATTCTTGATTTGATGAGACAAAGTAAATAAAAGAATGAAACAAAAGGACTAAAAACGTCATTAAAGAATTCTACAAGCTGGTGGAGAATATGTAGATTCTGGAAGATCTCCTTAAGAAGATAAAGATAACAGAAGATATTCTCTAAATATTTAAAAGATTTACTTGTCTAATGTTTATCTTCCTTTGTAAGTCTTGATCTCTCCCTATATAAAGAGATCATAGACACATAGTTTTGGTGTGCACATAAAATATGTAGACATCTAGTAAAGGTGTGTGTGTTCTAGGCGTGAGTTCTCTAAGTAGACGCCTAGAAGTTGTGTGTAGCCCCAAGGATCTTTGATCCCTGTTAGATTGTAACCGTTCTAGAGTTGATCATCTAGAATTGGGGCTATGAAGAACGTTTGGTTATTAATGAAGAACACCTTGTTGAATATCTTTGTTCTTATTCCGCTTTGTTTTTATAACTTATGAACATTGATATCTATCTATGATTAACATGTTAAACAAACCTGAGCTTAAACGATCAATAGGTTTCCGCTCTGATACCACTTGTGGATCCCATTTCTTGATCGACTCCCTAGCTTGTAAGGGTTAAGTTACTTTGGATAAATCCAAAACAACTTATAGTTGAAACTTTGTGAATACCAAAGAGTATGCGGAATCTACTCTTTAGTACTTAGAAGAATATATGTGAATATCAATGAAACAGTAAACTTGTATAAAACTATGATATCTCTGAAAAGCTCAAATCATTATTAATCTTATTTAATACGAGCTAGTACTCTGTGTGATGTACTAGGGTTTACAACCTTGAAGCTATGAACTATATAGAATGAGATGTCTATGTAAATTAATTGTGTATGGATCTGCTTTTCTCTATGCCCTAGTAGGGATGGCAACGGGTGAGGAAAAACCCATAACCCATGGGTACCCGCACGTAATGGGGCGGGTAATCCCGTTATTTTTCACCCGCGGGTGGGTTATGGGTGAAAATTTGTACCCGTTGGTAGGTGGCGGGTGGGTGACGGGTAATGCATACCCATCATTGGTGTACCCATTTAAGAAACCCACAAGTGTACCCGCCTAAATACCCACGGATGTACATTTGTGTTAAAATAAAATTTATTATACTACTTAAATATATGTGAAATTGTTGGTATATATTTAATAATACCAAGGATGTCTTGACTTCTACATTAAACTAAACAATTTTTTTGAGTTACCAAGACTCAAAAGATGATTGATATGAAATATCAAACTTTTTGAGATATATTTGTTATATCTCGAATACCATGTATGTAGGTTTGGTTTTTAATGATGATGAATTTTTCTAGTTTCAGACATGTCATTAAGTATTTTGTGAACTTAGTATTTAGAAATTTTGATATTGATGTATTATTACTAGTTTTATAGTTTGGTTTAAAATATCAAGGTTTTATGCTTTTGTTTCCATATCACAAACCCACGGTGTCTTAACCCATGGGCGATGGGTTTACCTTTACGGGCATGGGTTGGGTAAAAAGTAATGTTCCTATTGGTGCGGTGACGGGTGGCGTGGGGGTAAGAAAAATTCAAGGTTTGGGTGTTCGGGTTGATGAACCCAGACCCATTACCCACGGGTTGTACCATCCTATGCCCTCAGAAACATCCTTTTATACACCCAAGGGAATTAGTGGGCTTTACATACTTTCCTAAGTAATTTGTCAAAACATATTGAAATACAACTGACTAAGTATTTAATATTTTCCTAAACATGTAGTCAAATGTATTAAATACTTTCTCATAAATCTTCTCAATCAGCATATAATCTCTTCAATCAGCATTAACTTCAGTTGAAATCTTCTAATCAGCATATAATCTCTAACAGTAGTAACTAACACTAGCAGTAGTAACTTTTGTGCTAGCAATACTAACTACTTAGAATATTTTCTTCAGTCTTCACCATCAGTCTTAAGTCCTTCAGCAGTATTAAGTTAGTAGCTCGACAAGTATTAACTTTGGCTCAAAGCAGTTAATAAGTTTTTAACTCTTAGCATGTACTAACTGATTAGTGACTGGCAGTTCCAACACTTAGCTTATTTCCATGTTTCTTGAGCAGTATTAAAATTAGGACTTGGGGCAGTACAAGTTGAGACTTTAATTCCCAACAATCATCCCTAAACTTAATATTCATCTTGTTAATCATCAAGTTTCTTCATTAAAGGCTTCTTGATCCCAACAGAAACCCCGAAATCCTTAACCCCGTCTCGAGCGAGGAGTGTATTCTCCCGACTAGCATCTGAAACTAAAGGAAGAAAGTAGCGGCGGGCCAGGTCACCTTCCCAAGCTTCGTCTCGCTCCGGGAGTGTCTTTACACACTTGGGAGCCAAAAGACAAAATCAAAGGAAGAGGGACGCCAAATAGCTCATAAGAAGCTACATCACTTGCTCAAGTAAACGTCAAAGAAAGATAGAAAGAGACTATCACCGTCGTGACAGGGAAACGTCTTCTAGAAAGAGAAGCAGCAAACTATCTGAAAGTGAATATAGCGATGGGGGATACACTAGAAAAGAAGCTTTAGGAAAGCCCCAAGAAGGGTAGATAACGATCTATCTTAGTCATACAATTAGGAATCCAATACTTCATTCACCTGACAAATCAATGAGTTTTTATTACCAAAAAAGAATTAAAATGACAGCCACTATGAAAACATATGATGGTACAACATACCCTAAGGATCATCTCAAGAGTTTCACAACGGCGACTCGGGTTAAAATATGGGCTATACCCACATGGTGCCACATGTTCAACTCAACCCTTCTAGGATCCTCCCGGCTATGCTTCGATTAATTAGAACTGGAAAGCATTGATAGCTTTGAAGATCTCAGAAAGAAGTTCTTAGCCCACTACCTGCAACAAAAGAGGTATATCAAAGATCCAATAGAGCTCCACCATGTCAAACAAAGAGAGGGAGAATCCACATAAGCTTTTATGAAATGTTTCACTGTAAAAGCTTGTTGTTTAAAGAAGCACCAGAATTAATAAGAATCTTTGGATTCATGCATGACATCACCTACCCCGAAATGATCAAGAGGCTCAATGATAACATCCCCAAAATAGTCGATGAAATGATTAGCGTAACAAAAGCCTTCATTCGGGGAGAGAAAGCAGCCGCTGGCCAGTCCAAAAGGAGAGGACAACCTTGGAAGCAGCAAGATTCCAACAAACCCCACCAAGAGTCTAACTTTGAGTGGCGAGATGATTTTAAGTGGCCTCTAAGGGATCAAAAACATGATCGGTTTACACCACTCATAAAGGCCCCTAAGGAAATACTAGCAATGGAGTCCGCAAAAGGAATGTTTATCCCTCGCCCTTGACGCGAGCGCAGAAGCAGAGGAACAAGAACAAGTATTGCAAATTCCATGGTGATAAAGGACATAACATAGATGAATGTCTTCATCTCAAGAGACAAATCGAAGAGGCTGTTAAATTAGGCTAGCTAGCACACTTGGTGAAAGAAATCAAGCAAAACAACACTAAGGTATGCACGAGCAAGACTGGTGACATCAAATAACGTCTATTTAATAACATCATTTATCCTATCTACATTGCTCATTTTACATTAATTATGCATGAATTGGTACTTAATTGTTTATATTTGTTATTTGTAGTAAATATGGAGCAATTGGTAAAGTTTAGCAAACAAGCATGCATTTTGGAGCTTAAACGAAAAAACATGGAGTATATTGTTCTGACATTCTATACACCGTATCCATCAAGGAAGATACGGCGTATATGTGCCTTGACTTCACAAGCAACCACGAAGATTTGAAGACCAATACGGCGTATCCAAAAGACCCTATACGCTGTATCGAAGATCAAGTATTAGAATATTCTGTATTATTATAATCGTGGTCCCCACTATAAGAAACCCTAATATGCCATATTGAACTCATCCAATACGGCGTATCGACCAAATTCCAGGCCTTATAAATACCAAACCCTAATGACGAATTTTAGTGTGCAAAACTTATACTGAAGACTAAGAATAAGGCATTAACCATCAGGTTTGATTTTTAGAAGAAAAGAGAAGCCCTTAGAAGGTCTTACAACGCCCTTTAATCCATAGGAAACACTTGTAATTTCTATACTCTAAGCACGCGTTCGGTTGTTGGTATTGTTGATGTGTTGTTGTAGTTTAGGTGATTTTAAGTTATCAAGTTTTACATTTATATTTGGCTGACTTTACCTAAAAGCAACACTTTAACGGGCAGTGTACCCGATCGGATGTAGCTTCGTTGGTAAGTAGGGTGTCGATCACTAAGAGCGAGAACGCTAATCTATAGTTTTATCAATATTCTGGTTAAATAAACTAAGTTAATTTAAATTATGTTAATTCTAATCTATGTTAAACATATGCTAAACCTATGTTAATCTTAATTCTAACGGATAAGGGGGTTTTCAGTCTGAGAGACTGGCACGGGTTTTGTGGTAACTTTGATCAATTTAAGACACAATAACACACGCAAGCAAATTAACAAAAGATAGAAAAGCAGTCTAGCTAAGTATAAGAAAACTGTATTAACCATGATTAATCTAATTAAAATGTTGGTTTGTTTATTTAGTGCAATGAGTGCTTATCTCGAGGCGGCATATCATTCTAAGATTTAGGCAGTACTTCTTCCTAAAACCTAGATACGTAGAACTCTGTCACAGTTAAATGCATCCGCATAAAGCATCTTATTTGCTGAGTATAATCTATCTTAGGAGATAAATAATGGTGATCTTATTAAACCCTAGCTCATGGAGACTTTACCCACTTACTGCTTAATGGCAATTTATATTCTAACAGTCTAGTGTTCGAGTCTTTACCGGAGGAATCAGTACGTTATTTGTTGATCATAGATCACCTGCTTGTATAACTTGTTCACATAAACCAATGGTAAAGATAGGGCATTAAGTGTGATCCTATTGTTCTAGATATATAAATCACTATATGGAGAGCCATCCTGGCATCTAGCTAACTTGGTCGGTATCACTAGATCCAGTTGAATGATAGGTCACATACAAAAACATGTAAACAAGTATGAATTGATAAGCATAAACAAGCAATCAACGATAAATTAAGCAATTGCTATAAACAAACCAAACATTTAAATCTTCATAATCATGGCTAATACCCAAGGGTATTAGCCCTTAACCATTGTAATCAATACAAGAATAATATTCAACCAAGGTAAACTAACCAAGTTAAACGAATGATACCAAAAATCGAACGATTACTAGAGTATAGGAGATTACAAGGAGTTTCCTATGGAATTAATAGTTTTGCTTGACCTTTTCTGCTCTTCTTGTCTTCTGAAAATCAACTTTTGTTTTGTGGGTTAGGGATTATCGGAAAATAGTGAACAAGCACACTTTTTTTTTTTTTTTTTTTTTTTTTAAAACTCATTTTTAGGTTTTCTATTTATAGTGTCTGGAATTTGGTCAATACGGCGTATTGGTTGAGGTCAATACGGCGTATCAATAGTTTCTTGGAGTAGGGACCACGTTCGATATCTTCCAAAATATTTTATTATTATATCTTGGATACGGCGTATAGAGGTCTTCTGGATACGGCGTATAGGACTTTATTCTTCGTGGTTTCTCTTCCTTTATGGATACGGCATATTGGATGTCAGAACAGTATTCTTCAAATTTTTTCGTTTAAGCTCCAAAATGCGTGCCTTTTAGCTAATTTTCATAAAGTACTCTATAATTACTACTCTTTCTCTATTTTAAATCGATTATAGTTCCATTTCTTGCAATTATTATACAAAAGGGTTAATTTATCATGAAATTAAATGTGCTATTATTAATGTGACGGTTATTTGATGTCATTAAAGTTCCCCCCATTGATTCTTCTTGTCCTCATGTAGCTTTTAGAAATTTTTGAAATATGTATCATTAAGGATTTTTTTCGTTACGATTTATTCAGATCCACGATTACAGTTACACATACCAAACACCTCACGTAAATAGGAAGTAAAAAACACTTAAATCACTCAACTAATTATATGGTACATGTAAACTAATTCGCTTAATGCTCGGTATGCGAGTATTCTATCATAGGCTTGGTTTCACGGATACACATCTCCACATTAAAGCTAAGGGTAGAACAAGTTTTTAAAGGTTAATTGGAATTTTTTTAAAAGGCTTATAAAGCGGTTTAATCACTTTTTCCTAATCTCCATCGATTCCATATTTCAGAAAGGTGACAAAGACCATAATACACACACCTAAACGATGGATTAGACACATATTGACTACATTACAAACCTTAACTCGAATAAGCTAATAGAATAGAACTATTTGTCTTCTTCATACCAAAAGGTCTTAATACCTGCAAGGGCGGAGGAGTAGAAACCACATATTTAAACATCTGTAACAGGTAACAATAGACATAGATGATTGCATTCAATTCCCTCACTCGAGTAAAACCAAGGGTTAGGACGAAAAGTGATACAGGGTATGGATCTTCTAATCCTTTTCAAAAGTATAACCCAATCAAGGCGGAAAAAAATCACACTTTAAATGGCTAGTAACGACGTAACGACGGAATAGACACATGTGATTGCTCGCATCCTCATTCGAATAAGACCTAAGGATAGAGATTAGGAAAAGGAAATAATTGTTATTAAATAAAAAATTACAAACAAATTGATTTAGTCCAAACAAATAAGGTACAAGTTGCTAGATACTTTCCCGACCGTTCCCATGATAAAGACACATAAATATTTACACAAACATCTTCGTCATAGATCAACAAAAACAACCTAAATTGGCGTTTCCGTAATGGTCAACTTCCCAATCATCCATAATATACATACTTTTACAAAATCAAGTGGCGATATCTATCACTTTATACAAAACTTTACATCGTTGGTTTATAACACGTATCAACGAATAATTGTTCCTTTAAATAATACCATCGGTTTAAGTTTTAACGAACCGACTATCTTCAGAATTTCCTCCTCTCTTTTTTCAGCGATTTTCTATTTTTTTTTATTTCTTTTGAACAATACACTACGAATCTCGGTGTAATTTTACCTTCTTCACGATCATAATAGCTCCGAATAATTTATTCCATAATTCTTCATTCTTCGAATGTACCAATAATTGTGATGATAGTAAAAATACATGAGTTTATCTATTTTTACATTCCCAATTGCAATGTGTAATTTTCCCAAGCATACCAGAGATAGAAAATGACACAGGACACGGGAAATACATACTTTACACTAAAGCAACTAGAAACTGATAAATGGACTTAATCTAACAGGGTAGGCTACGATGTAAAAGTGTAACGAAACAAATAGTTGGTGTTATCCTAAAGGATTTGATCTATTGTTTTTTCTAACGGTATCTTACTCTTAAAGTGAGAGTAAACAAAGGGTTTATACGCGGGTTAACTAACCGGTGTGGTTAGTTAATAATACAACATATTTAGGCTTTTTGGGTGTAATCCTAAAAATTTACCAATTTAAACAAGTTACTCCATCTAAATCCATAGTACTCATTATTGTGGTCTCGAATAGATATACCAAGTCAAGTTTTAAAGTCTACAACATCACCGGCACACTCATATTTTTATGAGATTTGGGTAAATATTTGGAAACGGATAAGGCTGAATCCTCACAATATCTAATAAGGGTTATGTGTGCAGGTTATGTAACTAGTAATTTCACAAAAGTATGCTTGAATTTTTTTTAAATTTAAGCATATTAATGTGTAAAATAGGACAAGTAGCGTTCTAATTCCCATCCCCCCACTTAAATTATACAACGGGACATGTAGCGTTCTAGATTCCCATCCCCACACTTAAATTATTACTACTCGCCATAGTTGTATAAAAATAAATCATTAAAAACGTAGAATTAAAATTAATGTTGAACCGAAGAAAACTCCCTTGATAACTTTGCGCTTGTATGATTCTCACAGTGTTGAGTATATGAGCAAGAATGTGTGTTGTAAATGCGTCTGGATACCAGCATGACTACAATACACATGAGATTCCAGACTAGAGATACTCCACCAACGTTATCGATTTATTTCCAGCGAGGTCCTGTACAAAATATAAGAAAACCATGCAATCCTATCTCCGGTATCCTATGGTTAATAAAAAATAAAAATAAAAACAAAGACTGTACAGGAAGTCAATACGCCGTATCCCAATACCAGGATACGTCGTATTGAGACCTGTAAAAAGTATCTGAATACGGGTCAGTTCTGTCAAATGCGTCGTATCATATAATGAATACGTCGTATAGACAGAACTAACAATAATGTTTTTAAATGCAGAAAAATAAATGACTGATAGCATCCAGACATTCAATACGTTGTATGGTATGGAGAAGATACGCCGTATTGATGTCTGGGAAGACATACTCGATAAAATAAATTAAAAACTATTTGGGTTGTCTCCCGAGAAGCACTTTTCTTTTCAGCTAAGTCTTTAAGTTAGACTTTTCTTCATGCTCTTTATTCCTTCTCGTGCATGCTAATGTGCCCGCGTGTGAGCCATTCTTCCATCTTCGTATCTCGAATAAAGTCGGGTTCTAGATTCAAAACTCCTTTGTAGAAACCCTTCAGCTTTTGGTACGGTACGAGATTCCATTCATCTTATCTTGTTCACTTACCTTCAGCAATAGTGGGATTTTGTTGCATTGTTTATTAGTGAGGTGTTTGAACCTCGGTTTGACCGTACCATATGGTAAGTTACACTATCATCCTCATCGCGGATGGTAATGATTCCATCAAACCTTCTGGCTTCCACACACGAAGCCTCGCAAAAAGGTTCTCCAACTACCACATCTCTCATATCTTCCATAACTGTAAAATCAGTAACAACATAAAAGTTTCTAATAAAAACTGGTACATTAGCGAAGTTTCCTAATTTGTTCCTCCATCTAAATTCATTTTTTGTCTTTCATTATCGAGTTATAAAACCTTTTAGACATGACATTAATAGGCAAATTTGGGAAGAAATTAGCGTGTACAAACTCATAACATATCATGCACAAAAACTTTAAGTTGTAGGCATAATCAATACGGATCTTCTCATCTTGGTCATAATCATTAGGGTAACCAATAATTCTGCTAACCATTTTATCACCATTCATAGTTTTAACATCCTCAATCATGGATTTATCAACTGCCTCACCTTCCTCAATGATGGGCCTCAAATTATCAACATGATCTCTCCTAAGTTCTAATGGCACATTTAGATCGTTTAATTCGATATAATCTCCATATAAAGGGTCTAACGATCTATTTAATATTAAAGTTTCTCCCATTAGCCTAGCCTCCGAATCAAGGTCCATTCTTTCTCTTAAGCTTAACATGTAGACCCTCTTAATCAAACTAATAGCAGGTTTAACACTTTTTAAAATGATTTTCTCATCCCCTGCCCTCAAAGTAATCTTTTTTTAAACACATCGATCTTAGCGTAGGCGGTAGACAAAAATGGTCTTCCGAGGATCAAGGGCACTTTGACATCCTCGGGCATATCTAAGATTATGAAGTCTACGGGGAAAACAAACTTACCAATTCCTACTAGTACATTTTCATCAATTCCCTTAGGATGTTTCACTGTCCTATCTGCTAATTCAACAGTCAACTTAGTATGAGCTAATTCGCCTAATCCTAGATTGAGGTAGGTCGAGAGAGGCATGACACTTACGCTAGCTCCTAAGTCAGCAAAGGTTTTTTCAAAACAAACATTATTAATATAGCAGGGTAAAGTGAAACTTCCTGGGTCTTTCTCCTTTCGAGGTAGGAAATCGTCGAGACGTGTAGCTACATATGAATAAGCATCCAAGTATTGTGGTCCATACGATCCCTTCTCATCACAGTAATAAGCATTCAAATGACTTGGAAACGGAATAGTTGCTTGTTTTGACTTAAAAATCTGCTTACTGTTTTGTTGGGTTGATATGGCGTATTGGGTAGATCCTATATGACGTATCGGGGTCGTATCAGCTTCAACAGTAGTCAAGATTGAGTTGACATGATCTCTCGGGTTCGTTTCAGTCAAGCTAGGTAAACTTCCATATCTCCTTTCTTGTAGGACCTTGCTTATTTGCCTGATTTGAATTTCTAATGCCTTGATCGAGGCTCCTTGGTTTCTGATAGCAGTATCCATTAAAGATCGAATTTTCTTGATTAGGTTGGAGTTTTCTTTATGTCTCTTTGTTGATTCATTCATAAACTTACTCAATGATTCTTCCATTGATTGTCTTCGTTCTTGATACGAAAGGTTTGCATTATTCCTTTGATAGAATCCCGGAGCTGCTGTTCTATATTGCCCTCCTTGTTGGAAACGTACACCAAATTGAGTATAATACGCTTCTTCAAGGGTTTTTCCTTCTTTTTTAAGTGGACAGTCTTTGGTGTAGTGGGGTCCTTTACATAGCTCACATCCCACCTGAGCAGCATATACCTTTTCATTAACCTTCTTGATTTATGTTCCAAGATTATTAAGTTGTGCTTGGATGGCAGCCAGTCCATCAAAAGTTTTAGTACTTCTTGTCCTAAATGTTCCGTTGTGCCATTTTTGAGAATATTCGACCATTTCCTGAATGGCTACTTTTGCATCAGCAGTTGTCTTAGTTGGTATGGCACCTTTGGAATCAAGAATTTGTCTAGTCATAACTTCCTATCCATTATAAAACAAGATTACCTCCTGATCTTCGTCAAGCAGTGTTGAGGGCATTTCTTCAATAGTTCTTTGAATCTTTCCCATGCTTGGTAAAGAGTTTCATCAGGTTTTTGTTGAAAGTTTTTAATCTCCTCTATTTTTTTAGCAGTTCGGGCAGGTGGACAATACTTGCTCAGAAATTTTACCTTCAGATATTCTCAAGTTTTAATTGAACCAGATGGTTTGTTTCTTAGCCAACGACTCGCGGCTCCAGTTAGGGACATTGGAAAAGCTCGAAGCATTATTTGGTCTTGAGTTATATTAGGAATATGAAATAAATCGACGGTCTTAATAACTCTTTCATTATGCTCGTTCGCATCTTCATGATCCGAACCGCTGAAGGTGTTGTCATGAAGTTCTTTGAGAAATTGGCCTTTTAGTTCAAAGTGATCTTTGTCATCAATTTTAGGCCTAGCAACACCCGATTCATAGTCACCTCGGGTCTTGCACATGTATTCTTCCATGGTTTTCGCCATTGTTTCTGCAACTTCTTCTTCAGTTATTTCTTCTAGATCATAAAATAGATCGAATTCAGGCGAATTCGATTCGTCAAGACTTAGTGTCTTGAAAAGCTTCCTAGATAAGTGAAATTCTCGTTCTGGGTTTTTGAAAGGTGTAAATAGTTCCTTAGTTGAACTCCTTGTCATGCACTACTTGAAATAGAGGATAAACAATCAATAGGATAGGCTCGGAAGAGAGAAAACACAGAAAAACAAGCACGGAAATCAAATACGAAGAATATTTTTCTGTTGTTATATCAGTTGATCGATACGCTATATTCAATTAATTTGAATACGCCGTATAGATCTGTTGAACAGAATACGATGTATTGGTTAAGAAAGTTAGATACGCCGTATCCAATTAAAGTGAATACGCCGTATCAGGTTATCGACCAGAACAGTGTATAGAAAATAATAAAATACACAAAACAAATATACAAACAAACAATTAAAAACAAATATACAGAATTTTACACTAATCTAAATTACACTAATCCTAGGGGTTAAGTTAAGCTAATGTTAAAAACCAAAATATTAAATAAAAATAAGATTAAACAACTTCACTCCCCGGCAACGGCGCCAAAAACTTGATGTGTCGTTGTAGTTTAGGTAATATGAAGTTATCGAGTTTTACATTTATATTTTGCCGACTTTACCTAAAAACAACACTTTAACGGGCAGTGTACCCGATCGGATGTAGCTTCGTTGGTAAGTAGGGTGTCGATCACTAAGAGCAAGAACGTTAATCTATAGTTCTATCGATATTTTGGTTAACTAAACTAAGTTAATTTAAACTATGTTAATTCTAATCTATGTTAAACCTATGATAAACCTATATTAATCCTAATTCTAACGGATAAGGGGGTTTTTAGTCTGAGAGACTGGTACGGGTTTTGTGGTAACTTAGATCAATTTAAGACACAATAACACACGCAAGCAGATTAACAAAAGATAGAAGAGTAGTCTAGCCAAATATAGGAAAACTGTATTAAACATGATTAATCTAATTAAAACCATGGTTTTTTTATTTAGTGCAATGAGTGCTTATCTCGAGGCGGCATATCATTCTAAGATTTAGGCGGTACTTTTTCCTAAAACCTAGACATGTAGAATTCTGTCACAATTAAACGCATCCGCATAAAGCATCCTATTTGCTGATTATAATTTATCTTAGGAGATTAATAATAGTGATCTTATTAAACCCTAGCTCATGGATACTTTACCCACTTACTGCTTAATGGCAATTTATATTCTAGTAGACCACTGTCCGAGTCTTTACCGAAGGAATCAATACGTTATTTGTTGATCCTAGTCACTTGCTAGTCCAACTTTTTCACATAAACCAATAGTAAAGATAGGGCATTAATTGTGATCCTATTGTTCTAGATATATAGATCACTATACATCTAGCTAACTTGGTCGGTATCACTAGATCCAGTTGAATGATAGGTCGCATACAAAAGCATGTAAACAAATATGAATCGATAAACATAAACAAGCAATCAATGATAAATTAAGCAATTGATATAAACAAACCAAACATTTAAATCTTCATAATCATGGCTAATACCCAAGGGTATTAGCTCTTAACCATTGTAATCAATACAATAATAATAATTCAACCAAGGTAAACTAACCGAGTTAAACGAATGATACCAAAAATCGAACGATTACTAGAGTATAGGAGATTACAAGGTGTTTCCTATGGAATTAATAGTTTTGCTTGACCTCTTATGCTCTTCTTGTCTTCTGAAAATCGACTATTATAGTTAGGGTATCGAAAATATGATCAAGCACACCAAAAACTCGTTTTTAAGTCTTCTATTTATAGTGTCTGGAATTTGGTCGATACACCGTATTGGTTGAGGTCAATACGGCGTATCAAGAGTTTCTTGGAGTAGGGACTACGTTTGATATCTTCCAGAATATTTTATTACTATATCTTGGATACGGCGTATAGAGGTCTTCTGGATACGGCGTATAGGACTTTATTCTTCGTGGTTTCTTGTGAAGTGCAGGCACATATACGCCGTATCTTCCTTTATGGATACGGCGTATTGGATGTTAGAACTATATTCTTCAAATTTCTTTATTTAAGCTCCAGAATGCGTGCCTTTTATCTAATCTTCACAAAGTACTCTATAATTACTGCAATTCTCAAGTATAAACGAATAAGTACCAATTCTTGTAATAATTATACAAAATGAGTAATTTACATGGGATAAATGATGCTATAAAAGTGACGTTATTTGTTGTCATCAATCGTGCTTCATAGTTTTCTTTACCTTAATCGTTCATCTATGAAGTTTGTATAGTCACAATGGCTATTGGCTAATACCTTTATGTATTAACAATGTTTATGATAATTTAACGTTTGGTCTATGTTTATCTCGATTGCATCTTATTAGTTGTGTGTTGTTTTATGTTTATCAATTTATACTCGTTTATGTGCTTATGTATACGACCTATCATTCAACTGGATCTGGTTATACCATGAACGTTAGCTAGATGTCGGGATAGCTTTCCATATCTGATATTTATATATCTAAAGTAATAGGATCACAAATATTAACATGTCTTTGCCTTTGGTTTAGTAAACAAGTTAGACTAGCAGGTGACCTAGGATTAACAAATAACGTTCTGATTCCTTGGGTAAAGATCTATACAGTGGACTACTAGTATATAAAGAGTCGTTAAGCAGTAAGTTAGTAAAGTCTCGATGAGCTAGGATTCAATAAGATCACCATTATTGTATTTTAAGATAGATTATAGTCAACCATGATTGCTTTCTGCGAATGTGGTTAATTATGACAGAATTGTCATGTCTAGGTTTTAGAAAGAAGTGCCGCCTAAATCTAGGAATGATATATCGACATCAAGATAAGACAATCATTGCACTTATAAACTAAAACTTGTGTTTTATTATATTAAATATGGTCAATGCGTTTTCCTTACAATAGGCTTGACCGCTTCTCTATATTCTAAATATCAGCTTGTGTGTGTTAATCGCCCAATCTCACTCTAGGTAAACCAAAACTCATGCCAGTCTCTCAAGCTAAACCCCCTCCTTTTGCGTCAGTTTAGGTTTAACTTAGGTATAACATAGAATAAATTAGGACTAACTTAGATAACTAAATACTGGTAGATTTAAGTATTAACACTCGCTCTTAATGATCGACACCCTAGTTACCAACGAATCTACATCTGATCAGGTACATTGCTCGTTAGTATTGTTTTAGGTATAGTCGGCAAAATATAAATAGTAAAACTTGATAATAAATATTACTTACGCACAATGACACATCAAGTTTTTGGCGCCGCTGCCAAAGAGTGAGTTTGTTTAATTCTTGTTTTTATTAGTATTTTAGTTTAGATTTAACATAATTTAGATTAGTGTAAAATTTTGTATAATTCCGTATCTTTTTTGTTTAAATTCAGTAGATTAATTTGCATTGTATAATTTTGCATATTTGTTTGTTTTTCTACATTGGTTTTCTTTTATGTTACTGGTCTGATCGAATAACCAATACATCGTATTCACCTATTTGAATACAGCGTATCTCCCTTTCGTAACCAATACAACGTATTCTGTTCAGCAAATCAATACGGCGTATCCAGTCAATTAAATATGGCGTATCGATCGTTTGATACAGTAGCAGATTGTATTTTTCGTATTTCATTCTCGTTTATAATTATCTGTATTTTCTCTCTTTCGAGCCTATCCTACTGATTGTTTATCCTCTGTTTCAGGAGTGCATGACCAGGAGTTCAACTAAATATCTCTTTACACCTTTCGAAGAACTGGAACGAGTATTTCATTCAACAAGGAAGCTTTTCAAGACAACGAGTCTTGATTATTCAAGTTTACCGGAATTCAATTTTTTTTTATCACGAGAATCAGAGTAAAGAAGAAGTTATAGAAGCAATGGGGGAACCAACTATGGAAGAATACATGACTATAATCCGAATAAACTATGAATCGAGGAATGAGAAGGGTAGGATTAAATTGAAAGGGCGATTTCTCTTAGATTCAAGTGATAATGCTTTCAGTTGAACAAATGGAGAAGACGCAGTTGAACACATTGAAAATTTTCTGAAGATAGTTGATTCATTCAACATACCCAACGTAACTCATGATTCGTTCAACATACCCAACATACCAGGGCTGCAAGCAAGTGGTGAAAGGATGAGTCTATTGGTTTGATTACTACTTGGATAGATCTGACAAAAAAAATTAGAAAATTCTATCCACCTTCTCGTACTCGCATAAAGATAAAAACTAATGAAGTTAACATCAAAGTCGAGTGGGATCCTACTAACATTGAGTTCGATAGTTGGTTAGCTTCAAAATTTAGGAACCATAAGACGATGGATCGATACACCAAGAATGCCTATAGGATTATTGGAGAGAGGAGATAATGAAGAGGTGATTACCGACAATGGACTTTCTAATCCTAGAGATGATAACTTGATTGAAGAAAATGAGATTTCTCAAATCTTTAGGATCGACATTGTTATATTTTGCTTCGAGACACCTCTATGTGAAGCATTTAAGGAATTTAACTATCTTTCTCAAATCGATGTTGATGTGCTTATTAAAGATATACATGGATTTAAGACTTACGAGGAATATAAAGATGAATGGATCTATGAGTGGAATGATGGAATACCATGGGTCAATGAAAAGCCATGGACTGATGATGGAGTATGGACTGAACCTATCAATAATATTTGTCATGAATTCAATCCACTTTGTTTCAAAAATAGGACTGCTAAATGGCCTACTTGCAACTGGAAGGAAGATGGGTACTGCAACACTGGAGACTTACCTGGATTCGTTCGTGAAGGCAATTCAATTCGCTATGAAGATTATGAATGGTACCATACGATTAAAGATAGTGAATTAAAGGAGAAAGCTTTGATTAATAAAAGAATCTTGGAAGAATCAATGAATGTGATGGAAGAATCGAGTAACGACGAGTGGGACCATGATTTGCCTATTGACGAATGGAAGGATTATGAGCACACTACTTACATTAAAACTGATGTCTCTTCTAATTGAAAAACCTACAATAAAGTTTGTCAAATAATTACGGATCATTGTGAAAAAGATGAAGAATGGTTTGATGTACATGAGCTTATGGGAGATGGCGATGATGACATCAGTGATTTCGAAGACTACTTGATTCAAAAAGACCCTCCTTACTACGTTAACAAAGAAGAAGAATGATCCAAGGAGAGACGATGCAAGCTACTTGGAATTCCTTACGTGAAACCACCAACATGCAAATCAGAGAAGTTCGAGGTAGTTATATATTCATTCGGACCAGCGGAGGAATATGTCGCAATCAAGGAATACGAATATGACATCTGAGTCTGAACAAAAAAAAAACGTTTCTCAAGTCTACCAAGATATTTTCCAAAAGAAGGATGAAGGATGGTCCCTGACACGCACCAAGTGAAGCTAGAAGCAAGTATAACTTAAAGACTTCTCTGTAAATAAAAGTGCTTGCCGGGAGACAACCCGAAATGTATTTTCAATTTTGTTATCGAGTCTGTCTTCCCAGACTGCCGACATGGCGTATCCAACCTTAATGGATACGGCGTATTGACTTTCTGGACGTTATCCAATTTATTTTTCTACACTTAAAACATTATTGTCAGACTTGTCGATACGACATATTCGTTAAATGAATACAGTGTATTCGACATCTGACCTGTACTTAGGATTTTTTATACATGACTCAATACTGCGTACCCTGAAATATGGATACGGCGTATCGACTTCATGTACAATTTTAAATTTTTAGGTTTTGTTTTCTAACCAACGATTATTCGGAGATAGAATTGCACTTGTTTTTTTGAGCATTTATACAGGAACCTTACTGGACGATTGAATGAATTTGGTGTGCTTATTTTCTGGAATTCTATGTGTGTTGTAGTCATGCTGGTATTCAGACGCATTTACAACACACATTCCTGCTCATATACTCAACATGAAGGATCTTGCCGAGCAAATCTCCGAGGAGTTTTTCTGTTCTAATTCTTTAATTTCCTGTTTTTCATGTTATATCTATACAACGAGGGCGTTGTATATTTCAAGTGGGGGGAGGAGAATTAGAACACTTACTTGTCCATATTTTCACAAATAATATGCCTAATTTATTTCAAATTTAAAAAATTTTAGCATATTTTTTATGAAATTATTAGTTACATGACCCGCACACATAACCCTAATTTCCAATTGTGAGGATTTAGCCTTATCCGTTTCCTGATTTTTACCCCAAATTCCATAAAAATATGAGTGTGCCGGTGACTGTAGTAAACTTTAGAACTTGGCTTGATATATCTACTCGAGACCACAATAATAAACACTATTTTTAATAAATGGAGTGACCTTTCTAAACTGGTAAATTTCTAGGATTACACCAAAAAGCCTATACATATTATGATATTAACTAACTACAGTGGTTAGTTAACCCCCGTATAAACCCTTTGTTTACTCTCATTTTTAGAGTAAGATACCCCTAGAAAAACCTGCTGAGCCATTCCTTTCTTTTCTTACACCAAATTTTTGTTTCGTTACACCTTAGCCTACCCTATTAGATTAAGTCCTTATTCGGTTTCTAGTTGCTTTTGTGTAAAGTATTGTATTTCCTGTACTCGCAGTGCGCATTTTGTATCTATGGTTAGGTCGAGAAATTGCACAATGCAATTGGGAAAGTGATAGTAGTGTATCTTAGTGCTCGTGTAGTTACTACTTTCACTGGTATGATCGGATATTAATTATTCAGATTTATCATGTTCGTGAAGTGGTAAAAAATACACCTTTATTCAGTTTATTGGTTTATGTTTTAAAAAAATCAAAAAAATAGAAAAATACAAAAAAAAAAGATTGAGAGAAAAAAAGGTGAGGTTTGTGAGATAATCATTTCGTCTAAGGTTAACCGATTCAATTATTTATGATGATCGATTATTCGTTGGTACGTGTTATAAACCAATGATGTAAAGTTTTGTTGTATATTATTTTTAGTTGGTCGCAATATAAACCAACTATGTATTTTCATGTATCAAATGGTAGATATCGCCACTATTGTTGTATAGTATGTATATTATGGATGATTGGGAGTTGGATGTTACGGGAACACCAACTAAGGTTGTATTAATAAAAAGCACGAGTTGTCTAATTTATGTCTTTTTATGGGTATGGTCGAGAAAGTAGCTAGCGACACTGTTCCTTATCTGTTTGGACTTAATCTATTTGTTTTGTTTTTTATTGAACACCATTTATTTTCCCATGACTAATTCCCAAATATTGGTCTTACTCGAATGAGGGAGTGAGCAATCACACGTGTCTCATTCATGGATTTGTCTGTGTATGTGTGATTCTGTCGCCCTTGTTGGTGTATTACTATTGGAAAAAGATTAGTTATCCCCTACCCTATATCATTCTTCATCTTAACCTTTGGTTTTACTTGAATGGGGATCTGAGCAATCATGTATGTCTATTTTATGGATTTGGATGTATATATATGGTTTTGTCAGCCTTGTTGGTTTACTACTATTGGTAAAGATTACTTGATCCTATTCTTTAGCTTATTCGAGTCAAGGACTGAGCAATGGGAAGTGTCGCGGTCATGGATTTAGGCGTGCATTTGTCATTTTGTCGCCTTTTCTGGAATATTGGTATCGATAGAGATTGAAAACAATGATCAAACCCTTAAACCTTAACCCAATTTACCTTTTTAGACTTGTTACTCCTTAGCTTTAGTGATGGAGATGTGTATCATTGCCAAGCTTATGATAGAATACTCGTCACGACCGAGCAATTGAGTAAAATACTTAAATGTTACCACATAGATTAGTTGAGTGATTTGAGTGTTTTTATTTTCCCTATTCGTGAGGTGTTTGGTTGTGTGCTAGTAATTAAACAAAAAAAGTTGCTTAAAGGAAAAATCTTAAACCTTGGTTTGGGATACATTTTCATAAGTTTTCTAAAGTCTACTTGACGACAAGTAGGATTCAAGTGGGGGGATATTTGATGACATAAAATAACGTCTATTTTATAGCATCATTTATCCCATCTACATTACTCATTTTACATTAATTATGCACGCATTGGTACTTAATTGTTTATATTTGTTATTTGCAGTAAATATAGAGCAATTGGTGAAGTTTAGCAAAAAGACACGCATTTTGGAGCTAAACAAAGAATCATGAAGTCTACTGTTCTGATATTCTATATGTTGTATCCATCAAGGAAGATACGGCGTATATGTGACTTGACTTCATAAGCAACCACGAAGATTTGAAGACCAATACGCCGTATCCAGAAGACCCTATACGCTGTATCGAAGATCAAGTATTGGAATATTCTGGAATATTATAATTGTGGCCCCTACTCCAAGAAACCCCAATACGCCGTATTGAACTCATCCAATACGGCGTATCGACCAAATTCCAGGCCTTATAAATACCGAACTCTAATGACGAATTTTAGTGTGCAAAACTTATACCGAAGACTTAGAAAAAGGCATTAACCACCAGGTTTGATTTTTAGAAGAAAAGAGAAGCCACGAAGGTCTTGCAACGCCCTTGAATCCATAGGAAATCCTTGTAAATTCTATACTCTAAATATGTGTTCGGTTGTTGGTATCATGGTTTATAGTTTTCTTTACCTTAATAGT
This sequence comes from Tanacetum coccineum, assembly GCA_026074375.1. Lineage (NCBI taxonomy): Eukaryota > Viridiplantae > Streptophyta > Magnoliopsida > Asterales > Asteraceae > Tanacetum > Tanacetum coccineum. The sequence continues at coordinate 42,949 of BQNB010041117.1, forward strand.
TCATCTACGACATTTGTATAGTTATAATGGCTATTGGCTAATACCCTTAGGTATTAGCCATGTTTATGAGAATTTAACGTTTGGTTTATGTTTATCTCGATTGCATCTTATTCGTTGTATGTTGTTTTATGTTTATCAATTTATACTCATTTATGTGCTTAAGTATACGACCTATCATTCAACTGAATATGATTATACCATGAACGTTAGCTAGATGCTGGGATAGCTCTCTATATCTGCAATTTATATATTTAGATTGTTAGGATCACAAATATTGACATGTCTTTGCCTTTGGTTTACTAAAAAAGTTAGACTAACAGGTGACACTGGATCAACAAATAACGTTCTGATTCCTTGGGTAAAGATCTAGACAGTGGACTACGAGTATATAAAGAGCCGTTAAGCAGTAAGTTAGTAAAGTCTCGATGAGCTAGGATTCAATAAGATCACCATTATTGTATTTTAAGATAGATTATAGTCAACCATGATTGCTTTATACGGATGTGGTTAATTATGACAGAATTGCCATGTCTAGGTTTTAGGAAGAAGTACCACCTAAATCTAGGAATAATCAACACCGAGATAAGACAATCATTGCACTTATAAACTAAAACCTGTGTTTTATTAGATTAAATATGGTTAATACATTTTCCTTAGAATAGGCTTGACCGCTTCTCTATCTTCTAAATATCAGTTTGTGTGTGTTAATCGCCCAATCTTAGTCTAGGTAAACCAAAACTCGTGCCAGTCTCTCAGGCTGAAAACCCCCTTGCGTTAGTTTAGGTTAAACTTAGGTATAACATAGAATAAATAAGACTAACTTAGATAACTAAATACTGATAGATTTAAGTATTAACACTCGCTCTTAATGATCGACACCCTACTTTCCCCGAACCTTCATTGATCGGGTTACACCTGCCGTTAGTGTTGTTTTAGGATTACTGACAAATATAAAAAGTAAACTTGATATAAATACTGACCTCACGCACAAGACCATCAACGAAGACAGTAAAGAAACCCGACCCATCCCTCAAGGATAAAGGAACTACCATCTTTATGGTCCATTATTAGGGAAGGAACGTCCATCTCAGGATAGAGATGAAACCCCCTCCCCGGATGGACATCTCTTTTCCCCCGCTCATATATGTAAACATTAAAGACTACCTGATAGTCATTTGCACTAAGATAAGAGGGCACGATGTCCATAGGATGTACGTGGATAGTGGCAGCGCTTCAAATATCATATACGAGCATTTCTTTCTGAGGCTAAGACCAGAGGTAAGAAGAAGGTTAGTCCCAACAACCGCACCTCTCATCGGGTTCTCAGGGGAAATCTCCTAGCCCTAGGGCAGATACTCTTGCGAGTAGTCTTGGGAAAATAACCTTACCAATCAGCGATGTGGATTAATTTCTTGGTGGTCAGATCACATTCCCAAAATGATGGGATACTAGGTAGGTCGAGGATATGTGCTCTTGGAGCAGTCTCATCTACCACTCATAAGATGATAAAATTTCCAACAAGGGAGGGAGTAGCCACTATAGTGAGCGAAAGGGCCAGGCCGCTGGAAATTCAAAAGGTGCATCATCCAAACGCTCCTCCCCCAAGAACAAAGAGCATCAGGGTAGCAATACATGTGGAGTATCTGAAGCAATTCGTTACATTGGGATGAGGGATAGCATAGAAAGGAAAAAGAGATATGTGTGAGGTCTTGAAGGCCAACTTGGACGTATTCGCTTGGAAACCGGCGGATATGACAAATGGAAACCGGCGGATATGACAAACCAAAACCGTATGTTTTATGTCCCAACATAACAAACCTTGTGTTTTAAGGCCTAAATACATAAACCATTGATGACATTAAATAATGTCTATTTTATAGCATCATTTATCCTATGTGATTAACCCATTTTGTATAATTATTGCAAATAATTTTTACTCGTTTGTATTTGAGAATTGCAGTAATTATGGAGTACTTGGTGAATATTAGCCAAAGTCGTGCATTCTAGAGCTTAAACAAAGATATTTTGAAGATTACTATTCTAACAACCAATACGTCGTATCCATCATGGAAGATACGGCGTATCTGTGCCTGCACTCACCAAAGACCACGAAGGACACAAGACCAATACGCCAAGGCAATACGAGTTATTTAAGCTATATGGGAATAAACATATGCTGGACTCTATCAACCGTTGGTCCTTCTCCAAGGAAATCCAAAATACGCCATCTCCAACACTTGGATATACGCGTATAACCAGGACTTCAGACCCTATAATACAAAACTCAAAATGGTTTTAAGTGTGCTAAATTCATATTCTCGATACCCTACACACAAAAGTCGATTTTCAGCGTGAGAGCAAAAGAGCAGAGAGGTCTCGCATGCGATTAATTCTATAGGAGACACCGTATAATTTCTTTTACTCTTGTAATCGTTTAGTTTTTGGTATCATTCGTTAACTCGGTTAGTTTACCTTGGCTAAATCATTACTTTTGTATTAGTTATAACATTTGAAGGTTAATACCTTCGGGCATTACCCATTGTTATGAAGATCTTAATGTTTGGTTTGTTTATCTCGATTTCTTAATTTATTTTTGAATTTATTGACTATGTTTATCACATGATACTTGTTTACGTGCTTAAGTATGTGACCTATCATTCAACCGAGTCTAGTCCTACATATTTAATGCGTTGCAACTTCGGTGTTGTTTGGGTGTAGGCTAAGAGTCTGGGATAGCTCTCCATATAGTAATGCGTATAGGTGGAACAAATAGGATCACTAATAACGTCCTGCTTGCCTCGATTGAACTGGTTGTACCTTTCTAGGTGGTGGCTTAGTACTAACTAATAACGTTCTGATCATTGGTATAGTTTGGATTGTGGACTACCACCTAGCACAAGTTACTGATAAGCAGTAAGTGGGTAAAGTATCTATGAGCTAGGGTTAGTATGACACACATTGTGTTGTCCTCTAGATGAATTATAATCAATATATAAGGATGCTTTATGCGGTTGCGTTTAATTATGATAGAACTCTACATGTCTAGGTCTTAGGAAGAAGTAATGCCTAAGTCTTAAGAATGATATGCGACTTCAAGATAAGTAATCATTGCACTAATAAACGAACCAACATTCTGATTAGATTAATAATGGTTAATACATTTTTCTTATATTTGGCTAGACCGCTCTTTTATCTTTTGTTAATTTACTTGCGTGTGTTTTTGTGTCTTGAATTGGTTTTAGTCGCCACCAAACCCGTGCTAGTCTCTCAGACTAAAAAACCTCCCTTATCCATTAGATTTAGGAATAACATAGGTTTAGCATAGGTTTAGTGTAGATTAGACCAACTTAGATTAGAAAAACCATAGTATTAATAAATTGAAAGTGTTCCTCGCTCTTAGTGATCGACACCCTACTTACCATGAAACTCACACCGATCGGGTACGCTGGCCGTTAAAGTTTTGTTTTTGGTTAAGTCAGCAAAATATAAATTTAAAATTTGAATCATAATTTAACAACACACAACGACACATCAGGTAACATGTAACTAATTTGCTCAATTGCTCGGTCGTGACGAGTATTCTATCATAGGCTTGGAAAGGATACACATCTCCACTACTAAAGCTAAGGAGTAACAAGTTTATAAAGGTAAATTGGGCTTAGATGGCTTAAAGGGTTTAATCACTTTTTCTAATCTCTACCGATACCAATATTCCAGAAAAGATGACAAAGACCATACATACACACCCATAACAATGGGATAGACACATATGACTGCATTCAAACCATAACTCGAATAAGCTAAAGAATAGGACTAGTAGTGATATAGGGTATGGATCTTCTAATGTTTCACCAAAAAGTAATAAACCAACAAGGCGAACAAAATCACACATACATGGCTGTAAGGACGAAATAGACACATGTGATTGGTCGCATCCTTATTTGAATAAAACCTAAGGGTTAGAGATTAGGAAAGGGAAATAATTGTTGTTAAATAAAACTTTATAAAACAAATAGACT